>ML777097.1:14116-45921 GCA_009831015.1 Picea engelmannii
CTGGTTCTTTTATTGTTTACAAATTCTACATAAATAGAGATCTGTTTGGGCATTTTTAGTTGAATAATACATTGCTTCTACCTTCTAGCGTTTTCTTTTGCATTTTTGTAGGTTGAAACAGTAAATTAAGTACAGAGTTAGCTGTAATAACCACAGTATCTTTGCCTCCATGCTCCGGGGTTTAGATTTCATCCTACTGATGAAACTAATAGCTTATTATTTGAAAAGGAAAGTGCAAGATTGGAAGATCGAGCTTGAAATTATTCCCAAGGTTGACATCCACAAGTGTGAGCTGTGGGACTTGCCACGTAAGCTACATGAACTTTCCTGTTAATTGTGAATTGTGTTCTATAGATCCAGCTACCCATTCGGCCGAATCGCTGAAATAAATTCGAAAATTCGCCATCCGTTCGGTTCGGCCGAGTTATTGATCGAATTCGATTCGTCTTTGAATAAAATAAAAAAGACGTGAGCAAACGCCTCCAGTACACAGATATCAATTCCAATGTTCTGTACCGCTGCATAGGGTGTCTTCATTGGTCCTGTAGCATCCATGGTTGGTGAATAACATCGACCTTTTTACAGAGGATACAACTTCTAAGAGTTCTGGGAAGGATTTTGGAGCCAGGTATTAAAGAGGAGGACTGTGCTGGATACTTTCAAGATCTAATATCCAGAGTAAATGAATCTGGTTGCGGACTGGTCCCGGACTGCTCCAGTTCTTTCCACCGTCATATGGCAAGAGGAGAGGAAAGTATGTCTTTCTATAAACTCTAGGCTCCAACTGTGACACTTGAATATATATTATAGGAAATGCCTACTAGATCAGCTTGATGATTTAGTTTCGTCCAAGATTTAGTTCAGCGAAATCTTAAAATTTCGTTACTCCATTTCGTTTTGCAACGCTATAAAGCTTTTGTTGTTATTGGTAATTCAATGGGTTGTCAATGTGTTTGATAACTTAGTCAAAATGTTGGTGGCTATTCATGTTTATAATCTTACTCATAAGGTTTAATGGCACAAATAACCTCCAAAATTCGACAATCTATTAAATTAGGCCTAATTATTGGTCAAAAGGGTTATTTTTGTATTACTGATAAAATATCTCGGAAATCTTAGTCCTGTGGGTTAACTAACTACAGTGATTGAATGCTTGAATGCTGTCAAGTTCTCAGGCTAACAACAATTTCTGTAGGTTTGCAGGTTTGGAGTACGCTAACTCCAGAGAAAAACAGATCTGCTTTTTCGGCAAATAAAAAAAAAATGGGTCTGCATTCAATTAGATTTTCAGGGTAGTCTGAGTTTTGTATGGATCAAAGTTCTGTGCATTTCAAAACTTTATTCTAGAGCTTTTACCCCATTTTAAAACACCTCAGATGCTCAGAAAATAGATCAGAATTCTGGATTGTCAGGAAATTAAAAAACGAATCACCAAAATATATACAGAAAAAATAACTCAGATAACTGAAAAAAAAGATTGCTCCTGAGTTAGCCCACTGCCAAATTACTTTGGAAAATTTACAGATGTATTTTACAAAAATTGTGTAAGTGCCCTTTGTATATGGTAAATATTGGCCAGTTTTGACAAAGTATACAGGCGATTTTTGTTAGAATTGAAAATTTTCCAATCGAATATTTTTCATATAAAATCTGAATTCGAATTAGAATTCCAACTTGGTAACTATGCTTTAGGTTGACAGATTTAAACACCATTGAGAGATTTAAACCATGTTCCTAGCTGATCATCTAAATAGAACAAGATTGCTGAGTATTTCTTGAAAAGCTTCAAAATACTGATAAATAATTTGCTTAATAAACCCGTGATTCCTTCACTGTGTAATTTTCAGCTTAAAGTTTTGTTGTGACATCTGTTTAGCGTTCAGAGAAATCTTTTGTATCTGGTAGAAATCCGGAGTATTATGTTTTTTAGCCCGAGGGACAGGAAGTATCTAGACGGTTCAAGGACAAGGAGAGCCATGGAAGCGGGTTATAGGAAAACTAGGGGAATGACCGTAAAGTTAGTTCTCGTTTGAGTCAAGTCGCAATGAAACAAAACTTTTGTATTTTACAGAGGCCGTGCCCCTTAAGGTTTTCGAACAAACTAGGTTATGCATGAAAACGGGCTCCATGAGAATTGATGCAGGACAATTATCAATTCAAAACACACTGCCTGGTACAACTCATTAACCATAAACACAAGTGCACAATTGGAAACAAGGTGATAAAAAACAAGCTGGCATCCCTAGAATCTCTTTAAGGTTATACACAGTGAGAAAACTTGCGCCCCAAATTTTGGGACATGTATAGAAACAGTTGGAAGACAAAATTGGAAACATGAATAAGAGAAGAACGACTCAAGCTGCTATTTTAAAGCATTCAACAATCAAAGGAGTGTTCAACAATCAAAGTAAAGTTGGAAGGAAATAAACTTGCATTATAGACACACAACAATGTGTTAGTTATAACTGATTTCTTGTTTTGTTTCTTGATTCAATAATGTTTCTCACCTATAAGGTTCATCATTTCATCTAATACGAATGCGCACTACACATTCTTGTTCTCAATCTGTCTTCTCTGCATTATTTTCTTTACTTCTTATTTTGTCATGGTATCAAAGCTTAGGATGTAAGCATCTTCACAGTTCCTAGAGAGAAACTCGATCTCAAGAGGAAGAACGCAGAGAATACGTTGTCTCGTAAACGAGAGCGCCAGAGGTAAGAATCTTCACAGAGCTTGGAGAGTAGTTCGTTTAAAAAATCCTTGGAGACAAAAACGAACAAGGAAGCAGCGTTGTAGAAGGACGAAGCATTTAAAGATTTGTGAAGTCCCTTCTCCAGGAGGAAGTTGTAGAAGAAACAAAGGAGTAGCTACAGTAGCCATAATATCAGTCGCGCGAACAGATTTGAGCCATTAAATCAAGCTCAGAAAGGATGAGGAGCACACAGAAGAGGCGAACGGTTATCAACTCTTAGATCTCGGCGAAAGCAAGAGTAGTTTCTGGATCAAGAAAAAGTGCGCAGAGTTTAACCGCCGAAGTTCTTCAGACTTTTCATATTTGGCGATTTTGTGCAAAGGTTGCAAAGGAGTTGAAATATTTTGAACTTTCGAAATCCGAAACAAATCCTGTCCATCAAATTAGAGGACATGTGGCATCCTATCAATGCTTCGTTGGTTCATTGTTCGGGAGGAATAGAAAAAGGATGTTATCAAAGTCCGGAAGGCACAAAGTAGATCTGGATCGTTGGAGCCAGAAGAGACATGCCTCATGCGATCCCACACTTCGGAGCTAGAACACTTTGGAGGTCTAAGGAGTGTGAAGGAGTTGCAGTCATTGAAGGGCTGGTTACCCGAAGTTAATATTAGCCATTGGTTTCAGTGGACACGCGGCGTCATTCCGGAAGTTCAGAAGATCAGCACCCCGGAAGGACAAAGGTCTGCTGAGTCAAGAAATCTCAAAGCTCCGAAGAGTCGAAGTAAATCCAGGCCATTGATCACAAAGTGCACATGGAAGGAGATCCTGCACTTCGTAGGATAGCCACTTCGAAGGAAAGTCGAACATGTCAAGCAAGAACTCCTGAAGGCCTGAAGCCCAAAATTCATTTGGATCGTCCATTGACGAAGACACGTGGACGAAGGATCTTCCACTTCACTAGTTCGAGGTTCGGGAAGAATATGGTGCAGTGTTGCAAGAACTCCCAAAGCTCCGAAGCCCGAAGTTCATCTGGATCTTCAATCAAAGAAGACACGTGGCACCAAATATCTAACTTCGAAGGCTTAGCACTCCAGAAGATTTTGTGAAGTGAAGCATTGGAGTGAGAACTGGCGAGAACCCGAAGTCAATATGAATCATTGAAGGTTGAGGACACGTGTCGACATATCTGACACTTTGGAAAGTTAACACTTCAGAGGTTTGTGGTGCTGTACATCTCCGAACTCCTGAAGCCCGGGATTCCAAAGTAAGTCTCAGTCATCCAATAAAGAGGACACGTGGAGGTTGATCTTTCACTTCAGAGATTCAACACTTCAGAGGTTAGCCCGAGTCAGCAGATGAAAACTCTTGAATGTCGGAGTTCCAAAGTACATCTTGGTCGTTGGTTTGCAAAGGCCTAAGGACCATTGGATCTACATCTCTATGGATAGTACGCCACTTCAACACTTTGAGAGTTTCGTGATTAAGAGCGGTGGAAGGCTCCAAAGCCTGAACTCCTGAAGTAATTGTGAGCCATTGATCATAGATCAACGAGGACCATTAATCTTTGAAACAATTCAAATATTCAACCATTCGCCTATTTAGACGAACTGAGGCCTTCACACATCGAAACGCCCAAAGCCCGAAGTCCCGAAGCACCTGATTTTCACCTCCGCATCACATAAGACGCTTAACTTCAAAAAAAAATTGGTTCTCGAGTACACTCAGATAGCCCAATTCCACCATTAGAGGGGTTACATTCGATAAATAACACAGCTCATAGTTTTGACTCTATAGATATCGTTCTCGGATAGTCAGATCTAGCTAGATCAGAGCTAAAGAAGTGGTCTACCCCACACTTTTGGGCCCGAAGTCACACTGAGAACATCACGAACTTGGTTTTATGCACGGGAAACAGGTAAAGAACGAAAATCCCTAACATTTTTTCTGTTCTATTTCTTTTCAATATCGCCACCTCTAACAACTTAGGACAAACACAAGGATCGATTCTTCTTGGAAAGAACTATGAATTTTGGTCTCTTAGAATGAGATCCTTCTTACAAGCACAAGAGTATTGGGATCCAATGGATTTTGGCTATGTGGAACCAGATCCAGCAGCCCTAGCTGCCATGACCAATCAAGAGAGAGTTTCTCAGGTAGAACAGAGGAAAAGAGAGAATAGGGAAAATTTCTTGATTCAAAACTCAGTGGATGACTCAATTTTCTCAAAAATCACAGGCGTTGTTACTTCAAAATAGGCTTGAGACATTCTACAAATAACTTATTAAAGATATGATAGGGTCAAAACAATTAAGTTGCATACCTTGAGGACACATTTTGAGACTTTAAAAATGACAAAGTCTGAAAACGTTGATCAATTTATGACCAGAGTCATGGGAATTGTAAACCAGATCAGGTTGACAGGTGAGAACTTCCCTAACCAAAGGATTGTTTAGAAAGTCCTCAGAAGTCTACCAAAGAAATTTGAAATGGTTGTTACAGTCATCCTTGAATCCAAGGATCTGTCAAATTTTTCCACATATGAACTAATGGGTTCTCTATTGACACATGAGACCAGACTACATCTCTAAGATGAGTCAATAGCCAATGCCTTCAAGACTCAATTCTCTTTTAGCAAATGGAGAGGCAGAGATAGAGGCAGAGGTCACCGAGGAAGAGGGAGAAGTCCAAGTAACAATTACTCAAGTTAAGGTCACAAACATCAAAACCAGAATCAAAATTTCCATCCTCAAAGAGACAGAGGGAAAAGATTAGATGACAAAGAAAGCATACAATGCTACTACTGCGAAAAGTATGGGAACTATGGATTTGAATTTTGGAAGAAGCAAGTAGATGAACACTCAGGTAGAGCACATGTCTCAAATCATGAAGGAGAAACCTCAAATGGTATGTTTCTCTCATGCCACAACACTGAAAAACAACACATAGATCTCTGGTTGTTGGACAGTGGATGGAAAAAACACATGACAGGTAACAAAGATTTACTTTCATGCATTGATTCTTCTATTTCATCTGATATTACACTTGGAGATGACTCTTTAGTCAAAGTTCAAGGAAAAGGAACTGTATCAATAAAGACATAATCTGTTAAGTGTAGGAAAACTAGTTGAAAATGGATATAAGGTACTTTTTGAAGGACCATCATGTAGAATATATGACAAATCTCCTAGCAGAAAATTGATTTATGAAATCCACATGACTGGGAATAGAATGTTTCCCCTGACCCTTAGAACTGCAAATTTGATCCAATATTATGCACAAAGTGGATCCACCCCCAATGAAACTATGGTTTGGCATGAACGATTTGGACATCTACCCTTTCAGAGTCTAAGCCTTCTATAGAAGCACTCCATGGTCAAAGGTCTACCCATGTTCAAAGAGAAAAATCCCCCATGTGAGTCTTTCATTCTTGGAAAACATAAGAGAACAAGTTTTCCACAGTCCTCCACTCAAGCCAAACAACACCTAGAGTTGGTTCACACTGACTTTTGTGGACCAATGAAAACAAATTCAATAGGTGGTAGCTTTTATTTCCTAATATTTATTTATGAATTTAGCAGGAAAATATGGATCTATTTCCTCATACACAAGTCGGAAACCTTTTCAAAGATCAAAGATTTCAAGGCTGAAGCTAGAAAACAGAGGGAAATATGTGAAGATTCTCAAGTCAAATGGAGGAGGAGAATATTGTTCAACAAACTTTACAAATTTCTGCAAATCATAAGGCATCATCATGCAAACTACAACCATGTATACTCCACAACAAAATGGAGAGGCTAAGAGGAAAAATCAGACTATAATGAACATGGAAAGAATCATTCTCAGAGATAAATGTGTGTCAAATCTATTTTGGGCTGAAGCAGTAGCAGGATCAGTTTATCTCCTAAATATATCTCCAACCACTAGTGTCAAGATGAAGGTCCCTCAAGAAGCATGGAGTGGGACAAAGCTAAATGTTTCTCATCTTAGGACATTTGGTTGTATTGCATTCGCTCACATACCTTTCTAATTAAGGAAGAAACTTGATGATAGAAGTGAGAAATGCATTTTTGTTGGCTACAATGAGACATCCAAAGCCTACAAACTCCACAATCTGATTTCAAAGAAACTCATTCTTAGAAGAGATGCTTTGAAAATCAATTCGGGAGTGAGTCTGAAAATTGTCTTTTGGACAGTCAAAAACCATTGTTTCCACTTCCTGAAAACACATAAAATTCAAGACAACAAACACATCAGCCTGTCCTTCCAAGATTGCAGGTATAAGCACATCCTGAAAGTCCTCGGGAAAACTCTTGTTCAAGCATAAAGTCATCCTCTAAACTTCAAAATCAGAGAACTTGAAGCTTGAGAGAAATCCATCATCAGTTGGATGATATTGGTCAACACAATATTTTTGCATTAATGTCATGTCAACCTACATATTTTAAAGAGGCAGCTAAAGAGCCACATTGGGTTCAATCCATGAACCAAGAGATTGAATCCATTGAGAAGAACAAGACATGGGATCTTGTTGATCTTCCTAGACACAAGAAAAGTATTAGTGTCAAGTGGGTTTACAAAAGTAAACTCAATGAAAAGGGGAAAATTGAAAAACGAAAATCAAGACTTGTTTCCACAGGATTCTCACAGTAGGCAGGCCTTGATTATGGTGAAAATTTATCTCCAGTAGAAAGGTTGGAAATTGTAAGGACTCTCTTATCCATAACAACTCAACACAAATGGAAAGTATACAAGATGGATGTCAAGTGAAATTTCTTGAATGGTGTCTTAGAATAAGAGGTCTATGTGGATCGACCACCTGGATTTGAAGTCAAAGAGAAGCCACCCAAAGTGTATCGGTTGAGGAAAGCCTTGTATGGATTAAAGCAAGCTCCAAGATCTTGGTACAACAGAATTGACACTTACCTGATCAAGAGCGGTCTCAACAGAATCCAAAATGAGCCATCTCTATACACCAAAACAAATCATCAAGGTAAAATTATGATTGTATGTTTATATGTTGATGACATGATATATACTGGAAATATTGAGTTAACCAGTTTTAAACATTCCATGCAATCTAAGTTTGAAATGACAGATCTTGGGATAATGAAATATTTTTTGGGGATTGAGGTTGACCAATTAACCAAAGGGATTTTTTCTGTCATCAAAAGTATGCAACAGACATCATCAAAAGCTTTTGCATGGAAGACTGCAATCCAACATAAACTCCTATACCCCTAGGCACAAAATTGAGCAAGCAAGATGAAGGCCCTATAGTGGATTCTACCTTGTACAAAATTTTAGTAGGTAGTTTGTTGTATCTTACAACAACTAGGTGTTATATTATGTATGGAACCGAATTTGTTTCCAGGTTCATGGAATCTCTCAAAGATTCTCATTGGAAGATGGTGAAAAGGATTCTGAGATATGTTGGTGGCACTCTCAATTTTGGTTTATGGGACACTCAGTATGAAGATAATCATCTTTCTGGTTAGACTAATAGTGATTTTGCAAGAATCCTAGATGATTGGAAAAACACCTTAGGATATTCATTCCACCTGGGCACGAACCTGATTGCTTGGGAATCAAATAAGCAACCCATTGTCTCAATATCTTCTACAAAGGTAGAGTATGTCGATGCTACCTCAACTTCATGTCAAGTTGTCTGGCCACGAAGACTATTGAATGACATGTCACATACATAAAAGGAGATAAGTCCTATCTTCTATGACAACACTTCAACAATTCCTTGATCCAAAACCCATGTTTTTCATAGGAAAAGAAAGAACATTGACACTTTCTTTCACTTCATACGTGAGCTAGTCAATAATGGTGACATTGCACTTCAATTTTTTGGTTCACGAGATCAACTCACATACATTTTTACAAATCCATTAGGAAAAACCTCTTTTGATTTTCAGAGACAACACTTGGGTATTATAAGTGTTGATGTTTGTAACTATGGAGTTTAAGAGGGAGTGTTAGTTATAATTGTAACCTCAACAGTATGTGACTGTACACTTCCAGTTGTTCTGGCTAGTTGTATCAATCATTGGGATTTCTTGTTTTGTTTCTTGATTTAATTTTAATGTTTCTCACCTATAGGGTTCATCCTTTCATCTATTATGAATGTGCACTACACATTCTTGTTCCCAATCTATCTTCTCTGTATTATCTTCTTTACTTATTATTTTGCCACAATGGAGCCTGTTTTAATATAAATACGTGCACACAACCCACCAAGAGGCAAATATGCTTAAGGTTAACTTCACTAAACGAGAAATGGAATTACATATTCAGGCAACCTCTATGATCTCTTTCCTTTCTCCAAATTACACAAGAATCCTACAACAAAACACAAACCACCCAAACCCCTTTTCTAATAGAATGCCTATTGGTGTAAGTCTGAGTGGTTCTTACATTAATACTTAAAATTCTTGATGATTTCTCTCTAAACAATTACGATTATGGGTTATCAGTGATCTGCTACAAATTGATTTGATTGTCAGAAGAGCTTCTTCTCACCGGAGTTGTAAGAATTACATATTTAGGAAACCTCTACAATCTCTTGATTTTCTCCAAATTACACAAGGATCCAACAACAAAACACAAAGTAGCCAAACCCATTTTCTAACAGAATACCTAGTGGTGTAAGTCTAAGTTGGGATTACATTAATACTCAAAATTCTTGATGATTTCTCTTTAAACAATTACGATTATGGGTTACCAGTGATTTGCTACAAATTGATTTCATTGTCACAAGAGTTGCTTCTCACAGAAGCTGTAGGTGTTTTTAAATTCAATGAAACTGCAATTCCACTTCTCTCTTCTCTTTTCTTTATGTTGCAAACTATGACTGAAACTCACCCCTTTTCCTCCCGCATCCCCTGTTTCCTCCTACCGTTTGACCTAGCCTCCAATAGAACTATTCCCTTCATCCTTGTTTTATTTCTTCTACAATCTTGTTTATATAATTCTACCCAACCAACATGCTAGAATTTCCTTTGCCTCTCTTATGTTCTATCTATGAATCTTATATGCAAATCTAAACAGCAGAGGGATCGTAGAATTGTCTTCCCCTCTCTATGTGTATAGGGATAAATGACCCAATACAACCTTTAGAGATTCTCCCTAGTAAAAGATGTCAATTAGACCTTACACTATTTTGAGTACACTATTTGAAATAGGGAATCCATCAATTTATTGCTAGACCACTGGTAGGTTTTTTTGGTGCTCATTGATCCTAATGTAATACGCAGAAAGTATTATGTATATAAAAATAAAATAGGGATAATAAAATATAGTAATAAACATGTATAATTAATTAATAAATAAATAAGTAAAAAGACACCCATTTTTCATAAAAAGTCCAAGATGTATCATGTAGAGTATATATATTAGCAAACATTTCTAGTATTAGAGCCCATGGTTTTGGCCTGTGATATTTCTTAAACTAAAAATTTTATTGACTCGATAAAAAAAATACATTATATAAAAAGTAATTTTTTTATATATCCATTATAAAGTGAATTAAAAGTGGTTTCTACAAAGAAACATGCTAGCCCTAACTCCAAAATGGTTGGCAATGACAAATTACATGCAAATCTAAAAGGTGTGGAGATGAAGTCAATATCATAAGACATCATCTTGGTAAGGTTGGGAAGGGACATAAAGATTTATGAGAAGGACGAAAAGTGTGAGAAGAAGCAAAAAATGAATTAAGAAATAAAATCAATAAATTAATAGAAAAAGAGGAACAAATTGAAAGGTTAGTAGAGGATCCTAAGAAATGATGACACACCCTATTAGAAATAAGCATTCATGACAAGGATGAAACAATGAGGATGCTTAATAATAATAAAAAAAAAAATCATCAACTAACCGAAATGGTAGATGTGTTATTTGCAAAACCCTTATCCTACCAAAGACCTCCACAAACTCCATAATCACAAAATATAAGTGCTCAAAGAAATCAAGAAGCACCACAAATAGTTTTTTTAGGCAATATGGATAACTCAATATTTCAAGATAGATATATTATCAAAAAATCGAAAACAATTATTGGAATATGATGGTAAGGAACATAGAGGAGTCCTCGTTTGGGTAAAAAAAATAGAGGGTATCTTTGAATCAAATCCCCCAATGGGAGAACAAGAAAAATTAATGACAGCCTCCAACAAATAAGAAGATGAAGACTCTAAAGCTAATTGGAAATATGAAGAATAAGATAATGTTAGGGACCTAACCTCCCTAACCCCTCACGTAGGTAGAATAATATATTTTCGATGTAATAAAAGCCAATATTAATAAGGCCTTGAAATAAGGAAGAATGAGTCAAATGTAAGAAGACCTAATAGACGCTTCTGCTTCTAGAATATCTTCCTCTAGATTGTTGTTTTGATGGATAGATTTAGTATAAATAGGAGTCGAGGGCATGAGAAGATTTTTCTTGAGAATTATTGTAATAGAGTGTTTATCTGCTAGAGGTTTCCCCCTCGAAGAGGCAAGTTAACATTGGTTCCTACTAATAAAGGTATTATTTTGGTGTTGTGGTTTCATCTATTGTGTTGTTATGCTATTATTCTCTACAATATTTATGTTTTCGGCTATTATAATAGATATGGTACCTTACAAGTGGTATCAAAGAACTTTCCTTGGCAGAAAATTGTGAGTTATTTTTTTTCAAGATAGAGACGTATTCTGGCGTCTTAAAGCTACAAAGATCTGTTGTTCAACTCATAAATCTATGATCGGGGAAGAATACACACAACAACTACAAGTGGTACTTTAGCGCACATTGTTGGCCACTCTTGTAACCCCTATTGGTACCCCTTCGAGTGGTAGTGCATCAAAAAACACCTGTATACAGATTGATCTAGATATCCTGAAGCCCTTCGTAGATAAACAGATCAACTTCCTGACTACCATAGTGCCACCGAGAAAAAAACTTGAGAAGATACTCTCTAGTACCTGAGTAGTCAGGTAGTACGGATAAGTGCACGGTCTAGGCTCCTTAGTTGGTGCCCTGGGATATTGGGACGAATACTATTGTTGGAGCCTGCATGTATATCAGACAACTATAGCAAAGGGAAAACCCTGGTCTGTAGAAACCTTGAATATCCTAACCCTTGGGATAGAAGAAGAAACAGAACATACAAGATTTGTTGTTGTGCAACTTTACCTCATGCATCATGGTTTCAAAATTACTACATATTTCTTCCTATTAATAGTTTGGGCCTTTCAACACAATAGTATTCTTCAGATCGAAGTATAACTCTGTACGAGTAAATGTAACACCCTTGTTTCCCCCAACCTTTAATCATTATAATTATATTTTGCTAAAAGATTATGGACAGACCTATTATGATGAAAATATTCATGTTATCAATGTAGCAAGGAAAATGTTGAAGTGGATTTCCTACATAGGTCATGATTCCATGAGAAGGAAACGATGAGGAAATTTCCCTTACAAATTTAAAATTCAAGAAAAATCCAGATTGCCCATTTTTATAGAATTGTAGTTAATGGAGTAGGTTGGTAGTTGGATTATCATCTTCCCACAATTATGGAAGGGAACTGGTGTGGTACCAAAACTTCCTTTCCTCAGAAGCATAGGTAGAAAATTCCCCATCTAGAGGATTTTGGGCTGACCCACAGATTCAAAGATTTGACCCTCGAAGTCATGATGGGAAAAGAAAGGGAATAAAGGTAAAACAATTGTGGGCAGAGGGCAGAAGGGATAGCACACACAAATGTGTCTGAGTACCAATGAAGAAGAGAGAGAGTGCGATGCTCTTTGGTTATGAGGGAGAAAATTGAGAGCTAAGATTTTATGGTCACATGAGCGCTTGGATGTTGTTTTCTAAACAAGATGATAAAAAAAGTTGCAGTGAATGAGTGAACATTCCTAACTCACTCCCTTCCCTAGTGGATAGAAACCTAGAGTGCCAAGTTCCCATGGGAAAGGGAGAGTAACCTTTGTCCCTTGTTGTTGTCGAGGTCAACCAGAATCCATCTCATATCATCATGATCTAGCTAAGGGGTGGTTAGTTGAGGAATACTCCAAGAGAAAATGTTCTTATGGTTGGGAGGAAAATGGCACCCCTTTCAGCAGCTGCAATCTAATTTCCAATATAAGATAAGTGTGACTCTGAGTTTGTATTGTAATGACTATTTTTTTTGTAATATGTATTTTCTTCAGTCAAATGCTAGAAAAATATTTTATCTTGATTGAATAGTAGAATCTATGGCTATGTAGGCCTAACAACCTAGGAAATTTGAAGTAAAGCTTGAATATCATATATTGTTAATGGATTTTTTGCTTGGCCTGTTTAGAAAAGGAAATTGTTAGTGATGGGTTTTAAATGAATTTGGGCACAATACTTTGGCCTCTGTGTGGGTTGGAAAGTCCTCAAGGGGATTTCCCAAGGATCAAATTCGCAAATATAGAGTCGAGATGGAATCTACGCAACTTCCATGAACCTGTTATTCTCTCCAAATTTTCTTTTCCCTGTCATAGAATTCGAGTTCTACAGGCAAAAGGCACTTCCCTTAACCCACTATACCATGTGACCTCATGCATAAACCCACGGGCTTAACAAATTCGTCATTTAACACTCTAGAGCATAGCCTTCCGAGGTACCCAAAGGTTCCAGGTGACCTTAAGCTCAAAGTCATGAGATTATCACCTTTAAGAAGGGCTCACCGCCTTTATCCCTCGATCCACTAGGAATTCCATACGACCGAGACCCAGGAACTCTGGGCTATGCAAAAAAAGGAGCCAAGTATTACACACGGAAGACCCTTTGAAAAATGATCATGCTATTGTAATGACCCTCTTTCCACACAACAAGGATAAGCAAAAGCAATAATTGAAATAATAAAAAATTGTTAATTTTTTTTTTTTTTTAAACTCGTCATGGTTGACTACTAATTACAAGTATAAAATTTAGTCAATGAACATAGGTATCCAATTATTACATATAAAAAATCGTAATCATTAACTTTCTACCTTATTTCAAGTTTCACAACTTACGCTTTCATTTAGACTGAAGCGTTGTAAATTACTAAATCCAATAATAATACTATCTATTAATCTAAGGTGTGATCCATATCCCTTACCTTACCCTACCGTACCTTACATTTACTAATATAAAATCCTAATTACATTAACGAATAACATAATACAATTCATTATTATGATAACAACGTAAATGCTTAAGAAATGTTTCCATGTAATACTTGTTGACAATGTTCAATTTCTTTATCGCAATTATATTTCTCATCAATAAAATAACATCAAATTGTAATACAATCTAAGTTCAAAAGATACTATGGAATCATACCAATTCATTATAAATATAGATAATTGAATGAAGTTATAATATTAATTTCATTATTAAGTATAGATCAATATTAAATTTAAGGTGATCTTTATGAAATCGTTTAATATTATTAACGACTCTTTATCAAAGATGTTAACCTTAAATAAAAATAGTTAATATAATTACTTCATTAAATCTAAATTATTTCACCATTAGTGATTACTCAATCTAGAGCTTGTAGAGGGAGGGTTTGTTTTTCCAATTCGCGATCAATCTAGATTAGAGTTAGGACTTATTCCTTGACTAAGTAATTAGTTTACATAGGATATTCTTTGATAGAAAAATATCCCACTATTAGAACTTTTTCACGAAAAGTTTGTTAAGATAAAATTAATTCAATTATGAAATAACTAAAGTCACTCATGGCTGGTGAACGCTGAAATAACTGAGCTTTGGGCATTAAATAATCGTAAAACCCTGTGCATTAAATAACCAACTAATACAACGTGGTAAGAACTCCAGGCAGGAAAATTCCGCCCAGTAAATAATAGTTGGATTAAAAATCATGGCTAGTAAACTTGGGCTCTTTAGAAAATGAAATATTAATCACTCATAGGTGGCAATCATCTACCCATCATAGTAAATTTTAAATATGATTAAGTAAAAGTAAAAAAATAAACATGTAAATGGATGTCTTTATAATAGTGAGGAAGTTAGTGGTTGAAATCACAACCATTGATTTATTGGGACTACTAAGATTATTCCAGCAATATTTAATCTTGTCCATACAAATCTGATTAAGTACTAAAAACATATTAAATGTGCCCATTATCAATAGGTGTACACTTTTGACGTAATAACTTTTCTTCAATTGCAATTCTAATATAATTACATTGATTCATAGCAACCCGAGTCAGATTCAAAGTTGACCTTCCAACGATATCCTTGGAAATGCCCACGACTATCGTGATTGTAATTAAGAAATATCGCTCATCATTTTGGCAAGAAAAGATTTGAGAAGGTTAGAAGTCGGACGTTAAAAAATACAACTTGAGGAACAAATAAAAGCATTACACCGTCGAAAAATGTAACCTTCGCTGATATAGTTTCAATCCACTTCTTCTTAAGTGTTAGTCTCTGTTCACTCTAAATCATGACAGCGTCTATGGAAGCGTAACAAAATATTCTATTAAATCGTTTCAAATTTAGGTGTAGTGTAAGTGTCTTTCCATATGGACAAATCAAGGGAAAACTCTCACTAAAAGGAAAAGTATAGAAGGAAAAAGATTCACTAAATGGATTCTAAGGCACGGTGAGTACGGATTTGAAGGAACATGATTTACGATTTTGTCAAGCGTAATACCTATCTTTAGTGCAGGAAGAATATATTACGGACATAAGGTATCCATGTGATCTACTTCAATGCCAAATTGTGGGAAAGCTTAAATACGATAAGGGAGAAATAATTCTGAATCTTTTCACAACCTGGAAGGGTTATTTGGAAAGTCGGAATCAAGCGACTGCAGTGTTTGAAGAAAGAGATAAGGGTGGGATTTTACTTGTGCTCTTCAGAGAAGTGAAAAATTTTCAAGTACATAGGTTAGCTCCACCTATCGATCCCTTCTAATATAATTTCTACTAAGCAGAGGAAGTCATATCTAGATGGATAAATGTAAACCAAAAGAGGAAGAGTCGATGCTTCTCCTAATGGTGTAAGGAATTCTCGGTCATAAAATTTTCTTTCATGACAAACAAAATATAAATTCTTGTGGGAGCGCTATTAAAAATCACTTGTTACCCAGATTAAGCAAGCGCGACAGATTATTACATCACTTTTTACCCATATTAAGCAAGCGCGACGGATGTAAGAAGACCGACATATTACATAAGAGATCAGTGCATAATCGCTGAGTGTAAGACAACAAAAACGTTGAGGGTTCAAGTGAAAAATCGTAGAGGAGTAACAAGAGAATTTGCCAGGCGAATCTCTCACTGTATGAATCTCTCATTGTACTGGGCGAAAATGCTAGCAAACACAGAAAGAACTAGATTAGAAATCAGAAACTTCAAGATGAAGGTAGCTGGACGAAGGCACAAGGAAAAACGCAGAGAATCAATACAACACTGAATAATCAACGCAGAGAATCGATCGCAGAGAAAAATATCACTAAAATCACAGAGGCTAAGGAGTTTAATCAATCAAGAGGCAGATAAACAAACAACAAACGATGGTGGACAAGAGAGAATAAATGCCCAGGAGAGAATATCTTGCTGGGCAGAGAATGATCCTATAGTTATTATCCATGCACAGGAAAACAGGGCATTTGAATTGAAGTCTTAAACATCGGAGTGAAGACAGTCGATTCGACTCTTAGCTAACTACTCAGGCACAGACTAATAACTTAAAGGATCACAAAACAACGGATAAAACACAATCTGCATCCAGATTTTCTCGTGGAGAAACAATTAATGAAATAATGAAATAAAATCACCATCAAGGAATAAACAAAACGCAGGCATGAGATACAAGAACACATGCAAGGTTTTGAGTCTGGGTCTCATTCTGTCCACGCGCAAAGAGACAATAACTCATAAATAAGGGATACATTGAATAGCAATGGTTCTTAGTGAATAAGTCAAGTGACAAGGGAATTACAATTACCATAGGAATTGATGTGCAAGAAAGCTCATGGAAATGAAATCTTCAACCGAGTACAGAAAAACATGTGTAAATTAAATTTCATTGCAATTAACAACTTTAACAGGTGTACCTTATCCAAATGTGAATTCTCTGAAGTCGTTGTCCCGCGCGTGCGCCAACGCTAGTGGTACTCTTCTTCCCCCTAAGCCCCCGAGCCGCAAAGGGGCCACGCACACAATACCAGAGAATGTTAGCACCCAGCTCGCCTCGCAAGATCGAGCTACCACTCGTTACCCTAGCTGGGTATCCCAACTCCCACAAGAGAAAGTTCATGCAAGATAAAATTTCAACAGCGTAATGTTATGCAAGCCAAATGATGATCTATACTCCTCCTCCACCATCCTTTTTATAGAGTTTCTTAGTCATTAGTTTCCCAAATTTCTCATTAGATTCTTTTTTCATTAAATTAATTAGGAAAAACTTCCCCCGTACGCATATCATCCGATCCTCTAGTTGCACCAAAAAATCAATTTTATTAATTAATTAATTATTCTTATTTCTCTCATCCACCTAAGAGCATTCATAAAAACCCTCGTTGGTGTCCCAAAATTCCCTTACAATTTTTAAATGACTTACACCTTAATTAATTCCTAGTTGAGTTCATAAACAAAAAGTTCCAAAGGCAAGATTCCTTATTAAGTTAGACATTCAACTTTTTCTTTAAGTTTTCTTTTTCTTTTAATTTTCCTATTTCTTTTAAGTTTCCCCCTTTTTTCTTTTTAACTAAAAAAATCAATTTAGCAAGTGTAGATAAAACAACCATTTACCCTTTTTCCTTTCTAATTAAAAATTAATTTAGCAAGTATAGATAAAAACAACCATTTACCCTCTTTTCTGTTTAACTAAAAATTAAATTAGCAAATCTAGATAAAAACAACCATTACCCATTTTTTTAAAATTTAATCCTCCAATATAAAAAAAAATTACTTTAATAAATAAAGTTTGAATTTCTTTACCCCCTTCTTGTTATATGTCTAATTATTTTTGTTTAGAGGTTCTGCTTAGACCTAGGTTTTAAATTCACTAGGTTGGGCGACATTTTTAAGGGAAAATTTGTTTTTAAACTTTACTTATCATATCATTCATTTAAGGCTGACTAGGTTTAATCACTTACCAGTTAAAATTACAACGTTCAGTTTAGGATGTACTACATGCTCCAAGGGTGTCGCTCGCCTCTTTTTGTTTTCCTTGCGCAACGTGCCCTTCAGGACACACTACATGCTCAAAGGGTATCACTCGCCTCTTTCTTCTTTCCTTGCACAACATGCCCTTCAAGACACACTACGCGCTCCAAGGGTGCCACTCGCCTCTTGACTTAATTTGGTAGACGTCAAACCCCTTGAGTCAATACTCCTCTAGGTGATCTTGTGGGAGACTAAGAGCCTCTAAGGAATAAGTCCCCTCCCTTATTGTGCGCCCCTTAGAATCATCATGAACCACTGTCACAGTCTGCCCTCATGGCATCGTGGGTCTTCTCGAACTAGGTAATCGTTAACCTACAGTTCAATCCCCGATGAGAGTGCTGGTAGGCTGTGGAAGACTTGCTTCCACACCTCTCCCTCAATGTCTTTGGTTGTCGTGCATTACCCCTCTACTCCACATGTGAGTCTAGTCGACAAGCTATCGTCAACCTACATCCATCAACGAATCATGTCATCAATAATAATCAATAATCATAACATCTAATCATATGTACATATGTCACATCAACAACATTCAAAAACCCTAACAGTCCACTCCTTGACTCGATCCGGAGTCCAAGGGGTTTCATCGATGCCTCTGCATCCTCAATTTCCAGAGTCTTGCACACTCAAGAGATCCCATTCAATAGAACATGTCTATGTAAACACAACACAATAACATATCATCAAATCTAGAATATCTCATAATCATAATCAAAATGACCAATAGTATAATAACCCAGATCACTTGCATGCAAGTGTCCTCAAAGAATATGTTCTCTCAGTGCACGTAAGGTCAGGAGGTTACAACTATCGTAGCCATCCATTTACCTTTAGGGGTTTGTCGTAACCATTAGATTGGGTAATCCTACTCATTTTTTGATCTAAGGATCCTTCGGGACCCTTCTTGACCGTTGGATACAAGCTACATACATTCGATGTTGACCCACTCCGAGCGTGAAAGATTTTGAAATGGCTGGAATCCTCAAACACTGAAGTCGCGAACCAATGTGAGCCATTTATCTAAGGACCCTTCAGGATCCTTCTCAACTTTTAGATCGATCGTAGTTGGATGATAGAGTAAGAGGTACTACTAACCAACAACAAACAATAGTCTCCACTTTATGACCTTTTTAGTAGGTAAACCTTTGTGGAACCAAAGGGTTAAAAATTGTAAGGGTTTCAAAGTCACAAAATCCTGGAGTGGAAACATTCTGCCACCGTCAGATCTAGGGGAGGAATTTAGGAGTAATGTGGACCATAGATCAAGAATTTGTTAGGGTTATTTTATCCACCGTTCAATCAAGCAGTGGAATGTGACAACGTAAGTACTTCGGTGAAGTATTAATTCTATAAATATAAGGTTTGAGTTTTGAAACAATCCGAAAGGTCAAAGGATGAAGTATGAAGTAAGGATTTCCAGAAATTCAAGACTTTGGGACTCTGAGGATCTAGGAGATTTGAGGATATAGGAGGGTGTGGTAAATGTCGAAGTGCCAAAATTCCCTCGTTGAAGTGTCAATCACTGATTGGATGGGCCTCTGTATGCCATGGTAATGCGGTGTGACTGGGTAGGTCCACGTGCTGCCATGGTATTAGATGTGAGTTAGGTGTGGAACCCACTTCCACCTTGGCAAGTCTAAGCTATGGGTTAAGTGAGGATAAATCTCAACCTTCATATCCAAGGGTGGATATAACTCAACCATAGATATTGGAGTGGAAAAATACTTTGGGACTTTGGGTCTCTGGGAATTTTTAGACCTATGCAAGAATGATGAAGGGACGAAGGCGCGGTATTCGCAAAGATCTGGAAATACTCCCTACAACTAGTATCTACGTCATCTCCAAGGGGGTGACGACCCATGTCACGATAGTGCCTTGTTGGATGGTACGAGGGAAGTGAATCCACGTGAATTCCATGCGGATAAGGGGGTGACCATTAGCCAATGATGCTACAAAAACTTCTAAAGGCCATAACTTTCAAATCAGAGCTCAATTTTGGACAAGGTTGTAGTTGTTGGAAATTTCTCGGTGAACACCAGGCGATGGTGTCCTTAATCTAAGAATTCATGGAATTGTATGCGCCATCCCTTAAAAGGCTACTTAGGGGGTTGGGTGTGTGACACAGTGGTGTCGTAGCAGGAAACAACATTTGGCTTTCTTGATCTCATGAAAGAGTCGAATAAATTATATTAGAAAACTCTTAAGGGGGAGGGCATTCTACCCTACCCTATTTATTAGAGCATGATTCAAACACCAGGATTGGATGGGCTAGAGAACAATCACAAAAATAGATTAACAAGGCTAAGACATGCCTGTTGAAAGTGTTTACTGCCGCAAGGATACTATTTTCATAAGCTCCTTGAGGAGAAGGATTGTAGATTGAAATTTTGTTTGGTATTACTCAACAAAAATCTAATCATTCTAGATTGTAGTAGAAGATTCATACAATTTCTTTGGAGGAATGATAGCCACTCCTACAAGAGTGGGATTATGTTGATAGAAACTAATAACAAGACCTATATGTGAGAGGAATAAACCTATTAAAGGGATACTTGATTCCAATGAGAGAATGGACTGAATAGGTTGCAAGTGTTGGAAGATTGGTTCTTGTCATTGATGTCAACCCTAGTCATGGATTTTGGACCACAATATTGATAAAGGTATTTGGACATGAAGGAAAATTCACATGGAGATACAGCACCCATGGATAGATAATATACATCATGTTTTTTCCAGTGGTATGTGGCACGTCACGTGGATCCTCATGGTTGAGGAGAAATGAATTTTTGAAGATGACAAAGTGAATTGAAGAAGGAAGTAGATGAAGGCCCTGAAGATAATTAAAGAAAATAATTACAAAATAAGAAAGTGTGAGGTCGGCCCTAATATTAAAACAAAGTTACATAAATGGTATAAATAAATATCATTATACATTCATTTGATACACAAGTCTAATTTCATAGGAAATCAGATGTAAAGAAGGTCGGATTTCAAGGGAGGATGAAGTCTTTTGGTGATGTGTTCCAAGGCATGTTATTTTCAAGTCATCTTACCATTCTTTCTATAAATTGTTTTCTAGAACGATTCATATGGTGAAATTACTATGGAATTGAGAAGACATATCAAGGTAACTGTGGTAAAAATTGAATCTCTTGATTCGCTATAATTATGGAGATACACTCTGTGGAAGATAGGGTATGTGACCAATCCTAAAGCTAGTCAATAAACAAGTGTTCCTGGTAAACATTCATAACTTCTTCATTGAGAATCCAAATGATTTGGGACAAATTTCATTGGAAATAGTATAGAATTTAGTTTCTTTTTTTGTGAGTTTCAGAATCGAATGTTAAATCTTGAGTGTGGGGCATTCTGTACAAGTTCGGTCTCCTGAATAAACCAGAATTGAACAAGGTCTACCATTGTCTCTATAACTTCCTTTTGGGCAGGATTCAAGGAGTGAAACTTGGAGGAGTTTCAGAGAATACATTGAATAATATTATCTATAGGATCAGAGCACTCCAAGAATTGAAGAATTGTATAAATTGAAGAAATCTCAGGAAGCATTATCAGGTTCTATGTGGTGATTGGTTGATGGTGATAATTTAATGTGAAGTTTTATTATCTCTCATATATTCTTGGGTGGAAGGAAGGGGCAAGGATGGAAAGTTCAACTCTCTGTTGATATTGGAGGATTGTATCTTCCTATTGTATGTTTATCCCTCCCTTTACATTTGGAAGATGTAGCTACCTTTGGAAGTCATTACTTCCCTTGAACAATAACTATTGATTATTTCTCATATATTGTGCATGGTGTAACTCGTATACTATTGTTCATTTCTCATTGGATATAATTGAATGGTTTAAGTATAAGTTGAAAAAGGTTTTAAATTGTACTTTATATTGATTCACCCCCCTATTAGTATCAACAATTGGTATCAGAGCGGGTTACCTTCAGTACAGTTTAACCACTGGAAGGAAGATCCTAAGAAGAAATGGAAGACAAAATTCCAAATGGGATTCCACTATTTGATCGAATAAATTTTGAATATTGGAGTAATATAATGGAAACTTAATTGAAATCTCTTGGGGAATATGTTTGGTTCTCAGTTGCTTCAGGATACAATGCTTTGAAGAAACCAAAGACTGCAGCTCAGAAGGAAGCAAAAATGAACAACAAATTGGCAATAGATACCATCCTGGATGGATTGACAGATTCAGTGAAATCCAAGGTGGGATCATGTGCATCATCAAAAGAGATTTGGGACAAGCTACAAGACGTTTATTTAAGGGAATAAGCAGAAGAAGAAGAATAAGAAGTTGAAGCAAATTACAACATATCAGATTTCAAAGAAGAAAATAGAGGTCAGTTATTTTTCTTTAATTGTGAAGGAGTAGGTCGTGTTGAATTTGAATGCCCTCATCCAAGGATTGAAAGAAATGACACTGAAGAATAAAATTCCAATGAAGAAGAAGAAAATAATGAAGAAAAAAATATTCAACAAGAAGATGAGAATCTTAAAAAATTGAAGCATGTTGAGATTGAAAATAGCAAGCTCAAAGACACACAAAGAAAACTAAGAAGTGAATTGGGTAGTTGTGAAAAGACCGTTGTAAGCTTGAAGAAACAATTAGAAGACTTTGAGAAACTAAGAGAAGAAACCATTTCCTTGAAAACTCTACTCGAAGAAGAAAAAAGAAAGAAGAAGATTGTGAGAAACTTGAACAAGAAGTTGTCTCATTGAGCAAGAGCTTAAGAAACTCTCGAGTGCCAAAAGACTTAACACATCTTGGATGCATGGGTGAAACTTCATACAAAGAAGATGCAAATACCAACAAGAAGGTTGAAGAAAGAGCTACAGAGACAGTTGATGAGAAGAGGACCAGGATACCAGAAAGAATGAATGATTACAAAAGAGATGAATATCCAAGAAGACCTCCTACCTTCAGGAATCAAGTTAGCTTCAATTAGTACGAAGGAAACTACAGAAGAATAGATCATGAACCCAGATGGACTACATCACAAAGAAGCCCACTTACTCCAAGGTATAAAAATTTCGTTCTTGGCCATTGTTATACTTGCAAAATTTTTGGACATAAGGCAATTAATTGCAGAATCAATGAAAGGAACACATACGCAAGAAACATGAATGGTGTAAATAGAAGATATGGAAATAATCGTGGATTTGTCAACATAAGTTATAATTCATTTTCCCCATTGATGGACAAAAATATTGCATGCCACAAATGTAACTATCTTGGTCACAAAGCATGAGATTGCAGATATATGAATGAAGATGTCCCTATGCCAACCATAGTATGGAGAAGGAAAGAGATTCCAAATAATGAAGATTGTCGAATAGCATTGACCGCTGAAGAATGTAAAGAAGAAGATGAATGGTACATAGACAATGGATGTTCTTGACACATGACCGGGGATCAAGACAAATTCATCAGCTGGAAGAGAAAGGGTGGCAATGTTCCATTTGGAGATGACTCATCTGCCAAAATACTTGGAGAAGGTGTAGTAGATCTTGGAAGAAAAGCTGTAAAAGAAAAGAATGTCCTATTGGTTGAAGACTTGAAGCATAATCTACTCAGTGTTAGTAAAATGTGTGATCAAGGATACACTCTTACGTTTGACTCCCGAACATGTAAAATCAGAGAAAATAACTCAGGAAGATTGGTTGCAACTGCAATAAGACCAAGTAACATATATGTCTAAAACCATGAAAAATCTCCCAGGAAGAAAGAGACCATAAAAATGAAGTGTTATTAAGTGCTATATGTTCAGGGGGAGCAACCTCAAAGAAGAGAGTTACCTTTTTCCATTAAAGTCATGGGGAGAAGCCCCGCCCTTTGCCATTGATGTCAAAAGGGGAGATAAATTGGGATCATGATGACAGGGGGAGCATGATTTGTGACATTCCCCAAAAATAAAGTATTTTTGAAATTTAAAATTGATTGGAAAATTTTCCGTTTTCAGTAAATTCGAATTTGGAATAATTTTGCCATTTATGGAAATTTTGAATTTCGAATTTGATAATTGTAATAAATTATTATGACTGTTGGGTAGAGATTTGATTTGACCCAACTAACTCTTTAACTATGACACTTGTATGAAAACAAAATATTTTATATTAATTGCAGGAGACAAATGGAACAACCATGTTAAAAATTTAGCTGACCATAACTCCATGAGTGGGGAACATGTTGAAACTACCTTTGGGATGATTGTTACAAGTGGAAAATCAGAGATTTGGCCAATGGTGGCCCCTAAAAATCATGGATTTAGATAGCTGCAAAAATTCCCAAGGGGGAAGAAAGACCTAGGCAAAAAAGGATTGTTCTATATATAACATATGTGAGGAGGCAGGATGTTGCCGAGTATGCTGAGGAAAAGAGACTATTGAATTTTTTCCTTGCTGTTATAAACACTACTAATTGAGCATGAGGCAAGAGCAATCTGCAGGAGTTGAAAGACATTGTTGAGGAGCATTTTTCAAGTTCGCCCTCATGGATTCATGGTCAGGATAGTGGGTGAACCGGGCAAGTGAATTGGATGCCCAGTTCTAAGGTTGGGAGGAATGTGGTTGTTCCTTTTGTCTTTCGCACATCATTTTAGATATGTTATTCTGCCCCCTTCTCTGGTTGAGTGCTATAGGATTAAATACTTGATAGAATGATATATACTAGTTTTGAATGGATTACCTTTGTTACATCTTATTGTTGTTATATACTAGTTTTGAATGGATTACCCTTTTTCGCATCTTATTACTGTTATATACTAGTTTGGAATGGATTATCTTTGCTGTACCATAATTATGTTATGAACAGTCCATCGGTTTTTTCTTAGCTGAAACAATAAGCCTGGTCAAACACCAGGAAGAATAAATTATGTAAATTGGCTTACTTCTTTGAACAGGATAAATACTATAGGAAAAACCCACGAGTAAATCGTATTGTAGGTTGTAGTTGTTTGTGTTTTGCAATATAAGTATGAATTCAATAATATATATATATATATATATATATATATATATATACATATAGGTATGGTCGAATACTTACTATCTGGTACACAAAAATATGAGAGGAAGTATAAATTTTGGCTAAGAGTCTTCCATGTACAAACTGAACAGTTGCGATCTTAGGAGATAAATGTAATCGTGTTTAACGCATAATTACAAGACGACTTGGTCTCTGGAACTACAGTTCAAACTGTAAGAATTGAATTTTGGATTAAATCGGCTAATATTGATAAAATTACCAGGAATAATGACGAGAGGCGCGAAGGTCCAAGGAGATAAAAGGACATCCTGAAACTTCACAGGATTACACAGACCCTTGAATAAGTTGATAAATATGTACACAATAGCATAATCAATTAGAGATCAAAAGAATACCTTGACCCGATGATGGAATAGACACAAATCGAATTATTTAGTATCATGCTTTATGGAATCAATCACATATGAGATACACACACAGTCAACAATAGTCGAGTTCCTTTATTCAATTCAAGATCCTAATTTTTTTAAAGAAGCCAGCATGGCATTAAATAGATCTAAAACGATGAAATAAACAGTAAGTTATATAGTTAAGCAAGAGGGAACTCCTGAAATCCTTTTGCAAAAATACATTACATAACCCATCCAGTTTGAGACAATTAAATACCCCTTACTGTGTAGTATCCAATGAAAGGAAATACTCCCCCAAAATGGGTTACTCTTATGATTTTGAAACCAGAACAAAAACTACATTGATAATAGAAAGATTGGAAAGGACTATGCCTTTCTGTAGAACCAAAAGGATGACACGGAGAAGGTTCCGGGCACAGAACCCGAATACCTTTGTTTCCATGGGTGGGCATGGAGATCCGATACCATACTCCAGTGAAAAATTTGCAAAATAATACCATCGAAACATTAGGACATTACAATAGAAAGATGAATAAAAATAACTATAGAATATCACTTAAACAGATCCTTTACTTATCTATGAATTGTCGAGAGTGTGCTCATTTCTAGTAGTGGTCGTTCCCAAAACTGAATGGGGAGGAGTGAGCTTGAGTAAGACTGATGGGTACCCTCACATCAAACAGGGTCCCATCTTTATATCAATATCGAGTTCTAGAAAAGATTATGCAAGAAAATACGATTCTCATAATTAAAATAACCTTTTCAATACCAAACCTCGAAAACACTATACAGTGGATGAATATTATCTAGTTATTGAGATGCAAACGAAGTCAGATATTTTACTATACCAGACCCTCATAAGTTAATAAAATTCAAAAACAGTTGATTCGAAAATTACCAAATTTTTAATACGTGGACGAATCATAATATTAACAAAAGAAATGTTTGGATAATAGAATGTGGTAAGACAGTGTAGGATCCACAAGGAACTATCAGTACAACCCCAGTCCTAGATAATGACTCTATGAAGGGACTATCCAGCTTTTCCCGGGGATTACGGGTGACGGGTATAAAATCCACCAAGTTGGGTTTATAGAGTCTACGAACGAAAGTTCATTTAGTAAGGACAGAGCTACACTGCAATAATAGAAATTTCCTTTCACATAACTTTAACCTCTGGAATTCTGGAAAGGTGTCACGAAAACGTAATACCAAACATTGTTATAGAAAGAGTAAAAGAGAGAGGTACGAGTGAGCCCTAAATGAAATGCTCATGAAGTACCGGGAAAGCATCAAAATGAGATACCAAACCCTTCAAACCACCCCAAACAGAGGACGGGTCGATAATAGAAACTAACTATCTGGAAGGGAGGAAAATTATAGAACCCTTTTCCCCTGAGATTTAATAGTAAGGGAGTAGTTAACCAAAGGCATAAACAATCACTAAGGTATGCAGATCAATCCATGGAGATTTCAAAGGAAGGAGAACTCACTTGAAATCCACAACTAGAGATGTAAGAATAAAGTGAAAACTTAGCAGTTGGTGAGACTGAGGTGCCGCCTCCATTAGAGAAAATCCTTACAGTTTTTTTCCCTTCACCAAGGAGGCGATATCGCAGAGCTAAGTTTTGGAGGACCTCTCATGGAAAAAGAAAAGTTGGGCAAACTAGAAAACCCTTACCTCAAAGATTAAAAGCTACGGGTACAAAAGGCCAGGTGATGTGATAGACTTGGCGCACCCTGAATGGTTAACCTATCAGGTAATACAGCAAAAATCTTTCCAAGAAAGGATTTTCACTCCTACCCTCTGAATACACAAGGCAACTTTAAATCTGTAAACCTGGGAATGAAGAAGTTTGGGGACATCCCCTACGAACCACTAAAGTGATGGGAATGTGGAGAACCTCATCTAATGAGGAACTGTCCTCGCTTAAGTATAGAAAACAGAACTGTTGTTCATAATTTGCAGGAAGCCTCGACGGTGGGAGACATGGACAAAAGCTTGCATCAGATTAATGCAGCCATAGATGGTCGGCAAGCTGACCACCAATCCTCCATGGTGGAAATCGAAGGTAAAATCAATAACACCCGAATTTCTATTTTGATTGATCCTGGAGATACGTTAAGTTATATCACTCCAGGAGTAGTAGAGTCAAATTAACTTAAGAGGACGAAACACACAAATCATGGCTAATACAGTTAGCAACGGGAACAAAAAGGGAAGTGGTTGACTTTATTTCTAATTTTGAATTTAACTTAGATGGTCAAAACATAAAAACAAATTTGAATATTCTACCACTAGGATCCTACGATATGATCATCGGAATGGATTGGTTGGAAAGTCACAAAGAAGTTCTAGATTGTTATACAAAGACACTTAACTATAAATATGATTGTGACATTACTAAAATAGCCCAAGGTATACCAAAACCAGTATCTGTTAGACAAGTTACAACAATACAGTTCAAGAAATGTATGAGAAAGGGGTGTCAAGTTTACATCATCCAAGTAACGAATATGTTATAAAAAGAAGATAAGCCAAAGCTAGAAGATTTTGTTGTCCTGCATGAGTTTAGAGACATGTTTGTTGATGAGATACTAGAATTACCTCCTAGAAGGGAAATAGACCTCTCCATAGACCTACTACCGAGGTCAGCCCCTATCTCAAAGCACCTTACCGAATGAGTTTACTTGAATTGATAGAACTAAAGATACAACTGCAGGAATTGTTGGACAAAAAGTGTATCAGACCCAGTGTTTCACCATGGGGAGCAACAATCCTATTTGTGAAAAATAAAGATGGTACTCTAAGACTATGTATCGACTATAGACAATTGAATAAAATGACTATTAAGAATAAGTACCCCTTACCTAGGATAAATGATCTGTTCGATCAAGTAGGTGGGGCCAAGATCTTTTCAAAGTTGGATTTACGATCGAGTTATCATCAAGTGAGGATAAAAGATGAGGATATAAACAAAACAGATTTTCGAACAAGATATGGAAACTACGAATTCATAGTCATACCTTTCAGACTCACTAATGCACCAGCCACCTTTATGTGTCTGATGAACAATATTTTCATTCAGTACTTAGACAAGTTTGTGGTGGTATTTGTCGACGATATTCTGGTTTATTCAATAGCGGAGGAAGAACATGATGAACACTTAAGAATAGTTTTGCAAACATTGAGAAAACACAAATTGTACGGAAAATTTGATAAGTACGACTTTTATAAAAAAGAAATACAATATTTAGGACACGTAATTTCATCAAAAGGCATTGTCGTAGACCCTGAGAAGATAAAAGCCATTATAGAATGGTCGGTGCCAAAGGACGTAGCAGACATCTGGTCATTCATGGGAATCACCGGATACTATCGCAGATTCATAAAAGGATTTTCCAAAATAGCTTACCCTATCATGCCATTACAAAATAAAGGGACCAATTTTAATTGGTCACAGAAATGTCAAGATAGTTTTAACAAGCTGAAGGAATTATTGACAAGGAAACCCATACTGAAGGTAGAAGACCTAGATAAAGACTTCACCGTATGTGTTGATGCTAGTAAAGAAGGACTAGGTGGTTTCCTAACTCAGGAAGGACACATTATCTGTTATAAGTCCCGGAAATTAAAAGAACATGAACGAAACTATGTCACTCATGACTTAGAATTGGCAGCAGTAATACACGCCTTAAAAATGTGGTGACACTACATAATGGGCAGAAAATTTCTACTGTTGACAGATAATAGCGGCATGAAATATCTGTTTAGCCAACCAGATCTTAACGCAAGGCAAGCAATATGGCTAGAATTCTTGAGTGAATTCGACTTCGAAGTCAGAAATATCAAGGGTAAGGAAAATAAGGTAGCAGACGTGCTAAGCAGAAGAGTCCATGGGTTATTTGAAATAAATATCAGTAGGGAAGAAAGTGATCTGGAACAAAGAATAAGGACAACAGGTTTTAACGGCGAAAATTATACTAAGGCAATGGACGAATTACAAAACAGTACCGAAAACTGAGATAAACTAGATCTAAGTATCGACAAGAAGGGACTACTATGATTTAAAAACAGGCTTTACATACCAGATCCAGTAGACTTAAAGGTAATAGTCTTGGATGAAGTGCATAAGAAACTGTATTCTGGCCATCCAGGATACCAGAAAACGATAACGACACTTAGAAGACTATTTTACTAGCCTAATATGAAGGGTGAAACAACATAATACTTGGCTAGGTGCCAATTGTTTTAGTAGGTTAAGGTCGAACACCAACATCCAGCCGACCTATTACAGCCATTACTAGTACCATAATGGAAATGGGAGACCATATCGCTGGACTTTATAATAGGTTTTCCAAAAACTCAGAAACATAATGACTCTATTATGGTTGTAATCGATAAACTCAGTAAGTTTGCACACTTTATTCCTATAAAGCCTACTTTTAAAGCTATAAACATTGCTGAAATATTTATGAAAGAAATTTTTAGACTGCATTGTATTCCTAAAATGGTGATTTCATATAGAAATGTAAAATTCACATCCACTTTTTGGAAGGAATTTTTTGCAGGGCTAAATACTAATCTGAATTTTAGCATGAGTTATCATCCAAAAATGAATGGATAGACCGAAAGGACAAACCAAATCATAGAGGATATGCTCTGCATGTACATAAGAACAAAACCTAACAAATGGGAGAACTATCTACACTTGGTAGAATTTGCATATAACAATGGGTACCAAACTTCGGCTAAGTTAAGCCCTTTCGAGGTATTGTATGGGAGAAAGGGCACAACTCCAATTAGCTAGGATAACCCAACTGACAGACTCATGGTTGGACAAGAGATTCTCCAAGAAATGGAGAACATGGTAAGAAAGGTACAACAGAACTTAAAAGAAGCACAAGATGGACAAAAGAGCTATGCAGATCAGAAAAGAAGACGCTTGGAATTTCAAGTCGGAGACCATGTGTACTTGAAGGTCAAAGCCCCAAAAAGTTCGTTGAAGTTAGGGAATTGTGCAAATATGGCACCCAGGTTTTGTGGGCCCTTTGAGATACTAGCTCTAATTGGACCTGTAGCATACCAACTTGCACTTCGAGCTAATCCAAGAATTCACAATGTATTTCATGTTTCTTTGTTGAAAAAGTATGTTCATGACCCTACTCATATGAATGATTGGGACTTGGTGCAAGTGGAACCAGAAGGCAAGTTCTAGGTGGAACCCCTACGTATTATGGACTGGAGAGAAATAACACTTCGGAACAGATCTGTCGCTCAGGTAAAGGTGCAATGGAAGCACTTTAGTCCTGAGGAGGCCACTTGGGAGTTGGAGGGAGATTTGTAGAAATCTCATCCAACCCTATTCCAAGAAAGGAATGAACACTGAGGATAGTGTTTTATTGAAGGGGGAAATGATGTGACATTCCCCAAAAATAAAGTATTTTTGAAATTTAAAATTGATTGGAAAATTTTCCATTTTTAGTAAATTCGAATTTGGAATAATTTTGCCATTTATGGCAATTCCGAATTTCGAATTTGATAATTGTAATAAACTATTATGACTGTTGGGAAGCGATTTGATTTGACCCAACTAACTATTTAACTATGACACTTGTATGAAAACATAATAATTTATATTAATTGTAGGAGACAAATGGAACAACCATGTTAGAAATTCAGCATGACTCCATGAGTGGGGAACATGTTGGAACTACCTTTGGGTTGATTGTTACAAGTGGAAAATCAGATATTTGGCCATTGGAAGCCCCTGAAAATCAGGGATTTAGATAGCTGTGAAAATTCCCAAGGGGGAAGAAAAACCTAGGCAAAAAATGATTGTTCTATACATATCATATGTGAGGAGGCAGGATGTTGCCGAGTATTTTGGGGAAAAGAGACTATTGAAATTTTTCCTTGCTGTTATGAACACTATTGATTGAGTGTGAGGCAAAAGAAATCTGAGGGAGTTGAAGGACATTGCTGAGGAGGAGTTTCCAAGTTCTCCCTCATGGATTCATGGTCAGGCTAGGGGGTGAACCAGGCAAGTGAATTGGATGCCCAGTTCTAAGGTTGGGAGGAACGTGGTTGTTCCTTTTGTCTTTCGCACATCATTTCAGATATGTTATTCTGTCCCCTTCTCTGGCTTAGTGCTATAGGATTAAATACATGATAGAATGATATATACTAGTTCTGAATGGATTACTTTTGTTACATCTTATTGTTGTTATATACTAGTTCTGAATGGATTACCCTTTGTCGCATCTTATTACTGTTATATACTAGTTTGGAATGGATTATCTTTGCTGCACCATAATTATGTTATGAACAGTCCATAGGTTTTTTCTTAGCTGAAATAATAAGCCTATTCAAACACTAGGAAGAATAAATGATGTAAATTGGATTACTACTTTGAACAAGATAAACACTATAGGAAAAACCCACGATTAAATCGTATTGTAGGTTGTAGTTGTCCGCGTTTTGTA
>ML777097.1:46053-75539 GCA_009831015.1 Picea engelmannii
TATATATATATATAGGTATGGTCGAATACTTACTATCTGGTACAAAAAAAATATGAGAGGAAGTATGAATTTTGGCTAAGAGTCTTCCATGTACAAACTGAATAGTTGCGATCTTAGGAGATAACTGTAATCATGTTTAATGAAGAATTACAAGAAGAATTGGTCTATGGAACTACAGTTCGGACTGTGAGAATTGAACTTTGGATTAAATCGGATAATATTGATAAAATTACTAGGAATAATGACGAGAGGCATGAAGGCCCAAGGAGATAAAAGGACATCCTGAAACTTCATAGGATTACACAAATCCCTGAATAAGTTGATAACTATGTACACAATAGCATAATCAATTAGAAATCAAAAAGAAAACCTTGACACGATCACAAAATAGACGCAAATTGAATTATTTATTATCATGCTTTATGGAATCAATCACATATGAGATACACACACGGTCATCAATAGTTGAGTTCCTTTATTCAATTCAAGATCCTAATTTTTTTAAAGAAGCTAGCATGGCGTTAAATATATCTAAAACGATGAAGTAAACAACAAGTTATATAGTTAAGTAGGAGGGAACTCCTGAAATCCTTTTGCAAAAAATACATTACATAACTCATCCAGTTTGAGACAATTAAATACCCCTTACTGTGTAGAATCCAATGAAAGGAAATTCTCCCCAAAAATGGGTTACTCTTACGATTTTGAAACTGGAACAGAAACTACATTGATAATAGAAAGATTGGAAAGGACTATGCCTTCCTCTAGAACCAAAAGGATGAGATGGAGAAGGTTACGGGCACAAAACCTGAATACCTTGGTTTCCATGGGCGGGTATGGAGATCTAGTACCATACTCCAGTGAAAACTCTGCAAAAGAATACCATCAAAAAATTAGGACATTACAACAGAAAGATGAATAAAAATAACTATAGAATATCACTTAAAAAAATCTTGTACTTATCTATGAATTGTCGAGAGTGTGCTCCTTTCTAGTAGTGGCCATTCCCAAAATTGAATGGGGAGGAGTGAGATTGAGTAAGACTGATGGGTACCCTCGCATCAAACAGGGTCCCATATTTAGATCAATATCTAGTTCCAGAAAACATTATGCAAGAAAATACAATTCTCATAATTAAAATAACCTTTTCAATACCAAACCTTGAAAACACTATATAGTGAATGAATATGCTCTAGTTATTGAGGTGCAAATGAAGTCAGATATTTTACTATACCAGACCCTCGTAAGTTAATAAAATTCAAAAACAGTTGATTTGAAAACTACCAAATTTTTAATACGTGGACGGATCATAAGATTAACAAAAGAAATGTTTGGATAATAGAATAACGTAAGACAGTGCAGGATCCGCAAGGAACTTTCAGTACAACCCCAGTCCTAAATAACGAATCTACGAAGGGACTATCCGGATTTTCCTGGGGATTATGGGTGATGGGTAGAAAGGATTTACTTAATACCATTTGCAGAAAGTCCACCAAGAAGGGTTTATAGATTTCGCGAACGAAAGTTCATTTAGTAAGGATAGATCTACACTTCAATAATAGAAATTTCCTTCCACATACCTTTAACCTCTAGAATTCGGGAGAGGTGTCGCGAAAACATAATACCAAAAGTTGTTACAGAAACAATAAAAGAGAGTGATACGAGTGATCCCTAAGGGAAATGCTCACGAAGTACCAGGAAAGCATCAAAATGAGACACCAAACCCTTCAAACCACCCCGAACAGAGGACGGGTTGATAATAAAAACTAACTATCCGGAAGGGAGGAAAATTCTAGAACCCCTTTCCCTTGAGATTTGACAGTAAGCGAGTAGTTAACCATAGACATAAACAATCACTAAGGCACGTGGATCAATCCATGGCGATTTCAAAGGAAGGAGAACTCTCTTGAAATCCACAACTAGAAATGTAGGAATAAAGTGAAAACTTACTAGTTGGTGAGACAGAGGTGCCACCTCCATCATAGAAAATCCTCACAGTTGTTTTCCCTTCACCAAGGAGGAAATATCGCAGAGCTAAGTTTCGGAGGACCTCTCATGGAAAAAGAAAATTTCGGCGAACTAGAAAACCCTTACCTCGAAGATTAAAGGCTACGGGTACAAAAGGCCAAGTGATGTGATAGACTTGGTGCGCCCTTAATGGTTAACCTATCAAGTAATGGCCTCGACATTGACAGACAGCTTACCCCTATTTAATTCCCTTTCCAGGATTAAATTCTCGTTAGACCTACCTCTCCCTTGACATTCAATGGGCTAAGTATTAAGGGAGTGCCTCTGCGACTCATAGGAACCTCTAACCCTAAAGTACTATGAGCGTAGTTAACACAGTGATCAGTTGACATTACAGTTGGATAGGTGGTGCCAAGTGGGATGGCTAAATGGGTAGAGGGTGATCATAGATTTGTACTCTGAGTTACCTAGGAGGCCTTAACTAACCACTAACCATATCCTAATGCTTCTTTCATTAAAGTGGTCTGTTTACATTGTATTAAAACATTACAAGGAGGAATATAATCTAACCCCACTCTTACCTAAGTCGATTTGGATCGTTCTTAGCTTGGATATGTGTATAGTCTAACATAGGAGGCTTAGACCAGAAGCCCCAAAATCGTTGTAGGTTAGACCTGTGGTAATGGTTATAGAGTACATAGATAGTAAATTTATTATAATCACAGAACTTTAAGTAAACTTTAAAAATATGGAGTAGGCTATTTCTTATATCGTCGTTTTTGAAACTTTACAGTTGGCTGATAATGAAAATCGACGATAGTGAGGACTCTAGAACCTCTTCAGAATCAATGAATATAATAAAGAGCCTACTACTCTTGAACATCAAAGCTATTCAAAGATGAATGTATAAGTAAAAGGGAATAATAATTTTTTATTATTATTTGGCATATGTGAGGTTTATTACATGAGTGTTGGCATCAATGACAAAGGGGGATATTGTTGGAAGATTGGTTGTTGTCATTGATGTCAACCCTAGTCATGGTTTTTGGACCGCAAGATTGATGAAGGTATTTGGAAATGAAGGAAAATGAGCATGCAGATAAAACACCCATGGATGGATAGTATACATCATGTTGTTTCCAGTGGTATGTGGCACGTCACGTGGATCCTCATGGTTGAGGAGAAATGAATTTTTGAACATGACAAAGTGAATTGAAGAAGGAAGTACATGCAGGCCCTGAAGATAATTAAAGAAAATAATTACAAAATAAGAAAGTGTCAGGTCGGCCCTAATGTTAAAAGAAAGTGAGATAAATGGTATAAATAAATATCATTATACATTCATTTGATACAAAAGTCGAATTTCAGAGGAAATCAGAAGTAAAGAAGGCCGGATTTCAAGGGAGGATGAAGTCTTTTGGTGATGTGTTCTAAGGTATGTTATTTTCAGGTAATCTTACCATTGTTTCTATAACTTTTTTTCTAGAACGATTTAGATGGTGAAATTTCTATATTATTGAGAAGACATATCAAGGTACTTTTGGTATAAATTTTAGATCTTGATTCTCTATAATTATGGAGATAAACACTGTGGAAGATAGGGTTTGTGACCAGTCCTGAAGCTAGTCAATAAACAGGTGTTCCGAGTAAAACAATCATAACTTCTTCATCGAGAATCCAAATGATGTGGGACAAAATTCATTGGAAAGAGTACGGACTTTAGTTTCTTGTGTGCAAGTTTCAAAATTGGATGTTAAATATTGAGCGTGGGAATTCTATACAAGTTCGGTCTCCTGAATAAACCAAAATTGAACAAGGTCTACCATTCTCTCTATAACTTCTTTTTGGGGAGGATTCAAGGAGTGAAACTTAGAGGATTTTCAGAGAATACATTGAGTAATATTATCTATAGGATTAGAGTACTCCAGGAATTGAATAATTGCAGAAATTGAAGAAGTCTCAGGAAGCATTATCAGGTTCTATGTGATGATTGGTTGATGGTGATAATTTAATGTGAAGTTTTATTATCTCTCATATATTCTTCGGTGGAAGGAAGGGGAAAAGATGGATAGTTCAACTCTCTCTTGATATTGGAGGATTGTATCTTCCTCTCGAAAGTTTATCCCTCCCTTTACATTTGGAAGTTTTAGCTACCTTTGGAAGTCATTACTTCCCTTGAACAATAACTATTGATTATTTCTCATATATTGTGCATGGTGTATTCTGGTGTATTGGTGTAACTCTTATACTATTGTTCATTTCTCATTGGATGTAATTGAATGGTTTAAGTATAAGTTGAATTTTGTTTTAAATTGTACATGATACAGTTTCACCCCCCTCTCAGTATCAACAACAAGGTAGACTACAAATGTGGGGTTATGAAGCCTCTGGTAATTACAATTTATTCTTAAATAAGAGATTAGTCCTTGTAAGTATAATTCCCCATGACTATAGTCCTTATGGAAATATGTGAGGTTAGCTTACTTGATATTTCATAACTAAAAACCTACTATTGGGATAATCCACTTTTTGCAAAGTAAAAAGGACTCATATAGACTGAGAATAACCTTCATGAAAGACGTAAAGTGACATGAGAAAGTTCAAGATTTAATGGATAGGATAAGGGAGTGCATATACCTAATAACTTAAGGGAGAGTCTATGAAAGAGGTAATCAAGTGGAATATGTCTTCACTGAGGCATAGGTGAAATTCTTGGTGCACAAGGATATGCTAGAATGCATATGGAAAAACATTGAACAGGTAAATTAGGAATATTATAAACTATGGTGGGTTGTAAGGTATGGTATATTGATGGACCTTTTAGATGAGAATGACCCAATGATAGCAGGATTTAACAAAAAAAATGAAATGTTGATAATGTTGCGGTTTATTACCTTATTAAGATAAGAAATGTAAGGATTAATGAGAGACCAATACAAGGTCTGATTAAGGAGGTGTTAGAACACCTTTATATGACCAATGGTTTTTATTGAAATCTAGAGGTGGATGGTAGCCATATGGATATGGCTTGGTATACTCAGATAGAAATAAGAGGGATTTTAGGTAAAGATTCCCTTGTATAAATATATTGACAAAGAATGAATTGAGGCATGAAGAAGACGCCATAAGTAGTTATATTACTATCTTGGGTAATGCAATAAGCACCCATATGAATTATGATTTATTAAAGGTTGTTACAATAGAAATGGAAAAAGTTACCCTTGTTGGTTGTTTCCATGTGAAGAGGGAAACATCAATATGAATTAAGACGATGAGACTAGTCATATGATTGACTGTAAGATCTCACTAAATAACATTGATATTAAAACTAAAATATCAATGTAAATGAATGAGTTAAAAAGGCGCAAGTGCTGCACCCACATATATACAAATATATGTATACATTATTAAAAGTAAAATATCATTGCCTGATCAAGTACGATGTGAGGCAAGATGTGTACTTTATATATATGAGCAATGCCATGGATGCATGTTTATCCCTATTTTGGAGGGTCTGATTATATCGACGGAACAATAACTTAAGGAGGATGTGTCCCATTTCCTCGGGACAATCTAGATTAAATTGTTGAAAGATTAAATGAGCGGGAATGATCTGTTTTCATGATAAAAGGAAACATGATTATTCCTTTGAGGATTGCATGAGAGTGATTGTGAATAATCATGTATGAAATGATTTTAAAGTAAATATGCACGTGAGTTGTAAAGTGTGCCTATGGTACACACACATAGACTTATGATGATGCATGTGGGTAAGTGCATTATGAATGTAAGTTAAGAGAACAACAAACATGTGTGGATGACTAATATGGATGCATAATAAATATGCATGCTTATATCCCTTATGCAATTATGAGAAAACCTCTAAAATAATGAAGCTAAGGCCACTCCAAATAGTGATGGGTGTGCAACAGAAGAGTTGCATTCTGAAGGCGTTCCCCGTGGAGGAACTGTGTAAAGACTCTATTATGAAAACATAGTCACAACCTTAATGACTATTGAGAATTGGGAAGTGGGATGTAAGCCTATCTATATAACAATCCAAGATTACATTCTAAAACATAATACCTGAATGGAAGACTAAAAATGAACAATTACCATTATGATGACTAAATGATCATGTGCATTGTTAAAGCTTGTTGTTGTAGCATGCTACTTTATCCAAGAAGGTTAAGATGAAACTAATCAATATTGCTCAAGGAAAAAAGAGGGAAGATCTCAATAGGGAGTAGATTGTAGAAGCAAAGAAGGAGAAAAGAAGGAATACTTTTCTCACTTTAAAACTATGAATTTCTTAATAGAGTTGTGAGCCTTAAAGAATGGTTGTGGAAAAAAGTACAACTAGTGAAAGGAAAATGAGAAAACAAATATAAACTTGGTTAGAGACATGAATGTATAAAGGAAGTAAGGCCTTGGAAATAACTCAATTGAACTGAAAGTTACAAGCTGTGTAGCGGGAGTTGGAAAATAAGGGAGAGTCCCTTAACTCTTTTCCTTGTTGTGTATTGTGTTTCTCTAGGACACGAAGTTGATATGTTGTTTTGTGTGAAGTGTTTTAGCATGAGAATGGTGATAATTGTGTGAATGTAGAGACAATTAGAGATTTGATTATGTTGGAACTCATGGAAACATTCAGGGTAATGTAATACATTGAAAATAGATATGTTGGGGCATACTAGAAAATATTTTAATGATTTAAATACATCCATTTTAGTTAACATGACAACTGACATTATTTTGAATGTGATAATGCATTTTTTTGTGTAGGAAATTATTGGAGATGTTGGGAAAGGATAGATTCCAATGGTAGACAACCTCTTGTAAAGGATAAATGCAAGAAGTTTGTTGTTGAAATATTTTGAAGGGGCTTTGGGATCCCCATGGAACACCAGTAATGAGGAAAAAATTAGAAAAAGGATGCTGGCAACCATAACAAGTATAGAAATGCTCATTCCTATGAGGCATAAGGTATGAAGGGATAGGGTGAGAATCCATTCTGGAATATTTTATTATTTTAATGATGTGTAATTGAATTTGGGTTCCTATAGATTCCATTGATACCCAAGAAAGGTGTAATTTAGGAAAGGAACCTAAAGCATAAAGAAAATAATCTCTAGTAGTTGAGGATGATTACAATCCCTGGAAGAAAATCCATGAACAAGTGTCACAAATACATTGATGAATCAAGAGTGATTGAGAACAAAGGTTCTCAAAAGAAGCACATTGAATTGAATGCATTCAGGAAATGCATGATTGCATAGGAGGGCAGACAATAGACTTCCCATGAAGGAAGGAGGACCTCCCAATCCTATACTTGGATTTTAAAGGTATTAAAGAAAGGAAGTTGGTGTCCATGATTATTGGCACCACTGTCTACTAGTAAGGAAGAAAAAGTGTTTAGATGCAACCATATGAAACTTGGGTTTCATATTATAATACATTAAATAGAGGACAAGATTGGTTTATAGCAGAAAGCACAATTTTGCTGTAATAATGAACGTGAATGAATAAGCCATATGGTGAAGAGGTTGGTCGAAATCCAACACATCAGTGAAAAATTATTGTCATAAGTGTGGCGAACATGAAATCAATGCAAGAGTGCATTGGGTATGAATGTGGACATGAACATTGGCACATTGATTAAATTCATTTAATATTTGAATTGCATTTGGAAAAAATGATATAATGAAATGATGCATGGCTAAAGAATGATATTTTCTTTTTCTTTGTACCATTGAATTAATGAAAATTATTTGACTATTAGTATGCATAATTTTGAACATATAATGTGCATGAGAACTAACAAATAGTTTGGCTATATGAAGATGGAGTTGTAGGAAGAAGGGTCTTGGATATGGCAGTAGAAGTAAGCCCATAAGCAAGACCAATGCCTGCTAATTTAAACTTCTATGGGAAGGAAAATCTCAAACTTGTGAATCTAGTTCCTATGTGGAACAAATATAAAAATAAAATGTCAAATTTGGAAATCTGTGGGTCACAGACTTGCAAGAAAATTTTGAATTGGAATTGATGATAAAATCTCCTTGTTATTGTATACATGTGATACAAGTGAGCTGAAATATTTGTCATGGAGGGATAGAGAATGTTTTTCAAGATGAAAATCATGGAAAGAGGCTACTGTTGTGACATAAGAGACCTATGATAAGCCATGATCGCCATAGAATATGTTGTGTTGTGGTAACACATGATGAAGGGATGCCTCAATAGAGAAAATTAGAGGGACACCTTGGATGTAAGACTCGATGAATTCTCTAAAACGCTTCTTGTGCAATAAATCCTTGGCAAGGAAATATTGATTTCCTGAGGGATTATATAGAAGAGAAGGGGATGCCTAATCCTAGGCCTGGACGGTGAGTGACCGAAAGGAAGAGGAGACTTCAATAATTCTTGTAAATTATTAGGTGGGATCATGCACACAATGGGTATGTCAAGGGAAAAAATGGGCCAAGTTAGTAAGATAACCAACTAGATGTGGATCCATGAAATTGCACAAATAAGTATTGTGTCGATGTGAATATTTCCGCTTGATTTTTTAACAACATTAATTTGTTTTTGCATGTAGTTTTGATTAATATGCTTGTTTCTTGAAATTATTATAGGCATCTGACAAAGGCCAAGAATCGGGAAAGGCCTAGACTAAGAAAAAGGAACAATGTTGCTAAAGAAGATAAAATAAAAATACATGAATGGCGTTGCTAAGATGTAATGAACACCAAGGATGGTTTTCCTTTAAGGGGGAGGGGATTATAACACCCTTGTTTCCCCTAGCCTATAAACATATTTCTATTTTGCTAAAAGACTATGGAGAGACTTGTTATGATATAAATATTTACGTTATTAATGTAAAAAAGGAAAATGTTGAACAACTACTAAAGGGGATTTCCTACATAGGTCATGATGCCATGAGAAGGAAACAATGCAGAAATTTCCCTTGCCAATTTAAAATTCAATAAAAATCCAGATTGTCCATTTTTCTAGAAATGTAGTTAATGGAGGAGGTTGGTATTTGAACTATGATATTTCCAAAATTATGAAAGGGAAATGGTGTGGTACCGAAAATTCCTTTCCTCGGAATCATAGGAAGAAAATTACCCATGTAGAGGATTCTAGGTTGACCCACAGATTGGGGATTTGACCCTAGAAATCTTGTTGGGAAAGGCAAGGAAAGAAAGGTAAAAAAATAGTGGGTAGAGGGAACAAGGGAGAGCACACATGAATGGGTCTGAGGACTAGTGAAAAACAAAGAGTGAACAAGGCTCTCTAGTTCTGAGCGAGAGAACTGAGAACTAAGTTCTATTGGTCACGGGAGCACTTTGACAGTGTCTTGTAATCAAGATGATAAATAGAGTTGCAATGAATTAGTGAAAAATCATAGTAGACTCCCTTTCTTGGTTGATAGAAAGCTAGACTTATAGGTTCTTGTGGGAAATGGAGAGTAACCCTTGTCCCTTGTTGTGACTGACATCAAGAAGAATCCATCTCATAGTATCATGATCTAGCTAGGGGCTGGCTAGTTGAGTAATACTCCAAGAGAAACCGTGCCTATGGTTAGGTGGAAAAGGGAACCTCGTTCAACAATTGCTAACTAATTCCCAATACCAGATACGTGTGATTATCATTTTGTATTGTAATGACTAGTTTTTTTGTAATATGTATTTTCTTGAGTCAGATGCTAGCAAAATATTTTATCTTGTTTGAATGGTAGAATTTGTGGCTCTATAGGCCTATTGGCCTAGGAAATTTGAAGTAAATATTTAATATCATATCCTGTTAATGGATTTTCTGGTTTCCCTGCTTATAAAAGTAAAACTATTAGTAATGGGTTTTAAATGATTTTGGACATAAGTCTTTGGCCTCTATGCGGGCTGGAAAGTCCTGAAGGTGATTGCCCAAGGATCAAATTCATAAATATAGAGTTAGGATGGACTCTATGGAACTGCAATGAACTTGGTCATCTCTCCAAATTTCCTTTTTCTTGTTACATAATTTGATTTCTACAGGTGAAAGGCACTTCCCTCAACCCACTATACCATGTGACCTCATACCCAAAACCACAATATTAACCAATTTCTCAGTTAAGACTCTAGAGCATAGCTTTCTAGGCTGCCCAGAGGTTCCAAGTGACCATACGCTCGAAGTGATGATATTTCTACCTTTAATAAGGGCTCACCTCCTTTGTCCCTTGAGCCATTATGAGTTCCATACGATCATGACCTGGGAACTTTGCGCTACACAAAACATGGAGCCAAGTATTACACAAGGAAGACCCTTCTAAAAACGAGCATGCTATCATAGCCATGCATTTACCTTTTGGGGGATATCATAACCATTATATTAATTAATCCCTCTCATTTGTTGATCTAAGTATCCTTCAGGAGCCTTCCTGATGATCGAATACAAGCTACAGACATTTAACATTGACCCACTCCGAGCATAAAAGAGTTTGAAATGAACAAAATCCATAGACACCGAAGTCATGAACCAATGTGAGCCATTGATATAAGGACCCTCTGGGATCCTTCTCAACCATTAGATCGAGCATAGTGGGAGGATAGAGTACATACTACTACCAACTGAAAATATGCAGTTGTTTCCACTTTATGACCTCTTCGGTAGGTCAACCTTCATGAAACCAAAGGGTTAAAAATGGTAAGGCTCGTGAACTCACAAAATACAAGAGTGGTGAAGTAATACCAATCATCAGATCTAAGGGAGGAATTTAGGATTAATGTGGACCGTAGATCAAGAATATGTTATGGATGTTTTCTCCACCATTCGATAAACAAGTGGAGTGGGATAGTGTAGGTAATTCGACAAATTATTACTTCACGAAATATAGGATTCGAGTTGTGACACCATCCCAAAGGTTGAAGGTCGTAGTATGGAGTAAGGAGTTCTAGAACTTTGAAACTTCAGGACTCTGGGGCTCTGGGATATTTGAGGATATGGGAGGGTGTGGTAAACACTGAAGTGCCAAAATTCCCTCGCTAAAGTGTCAAGCATTGATTGGATGGTCTTGCGTACACCATGGTAACAGGAAGTTACTAGGCAGGTTCATGTGGCACCATGGTATTAGACGTGATTTATATGTGGGATCCCCTTCCTACTTGTCAATTCTAAGCTATGGTTTAAGTGCGGATAAATGTCAATCGTCATATCTAAGGGTGGATAGAACTCCACCATATATCCTCAGGTGAAAAAATACTTCAAAACTCCGGGTCTCGTGGAAGTTTTAGACCTACAGGTTTAAGAATGATGAAGGTTTGAAGGCTCAGTATTCACGAATATAGGGAGATAATCCTTGCAACAACCAGTTGCGTCATCACTAAGGGGGTGATAACCCAGTTCACAAAAGTGCCATGTCGGATGGTATGAGGGAAGTAAAGCCACATGGATGCAACGTGGAAAATGGGGTGGCCATTAGCCAATGACACCCCAAAAAATTTGGAAGTCCATAACTTTCATAGCATAGTTTGATTTTGGAAAAGGTTGTAGTCATTGAAAATCTCTCAGTGAACACTAGGAAATGGTATCGTTAATCAAAGAATTCAGGGAATTATAGGAAAGAGAAAAATTTATGCACCGTCCCTTATAAGGTTACTTAGGGGGTTGGGTGTGTGAAAGTAAAAAAAAAAAAAAAAATGTTATGGATCCTACTGCCACCATTATTTGATCCCTATCCCATTAGATTCATCTCTTCATCATGATAACATTCATACCTATCATTTTTCAACAATTTTTTTTCCCATGGACTCGAACCCCTTCCCCGACCCCCTTATTTAGGAATTATCCCATTGGATTCCCCTCTTCGCCTTGATCATCATGATTCCCTTCACTCATAACCCATTTTTTGTGTGTTCCCACCCACCCTTTTCTGTTTCCCCCCTTCATCATGGCCCACACCCATATCCAGGGCCTTGAATCCCACCTCAATTATGTGTCCTCTTCTTTCATGGATTCCCAGTAGGAAGTGTGGTAGCTCAGTGCCAATATTACCACCATCAATAAAAACATGAATTCCACCATAGACGCAAAAATGGAAACCCTAAAACATGACCTGTCTACCTAAATTACATCCTTCACTAGCCAGATCTACGCCAAGTTGAATATCATTGGAGACCTTACCTCCTCTGATCCACCATTCCACCCTAAAGGTGAAAATTCCTCTAATTCCCATACTTTTCATCCCGATCAATTTCAATGTGACCTACTCCTTTCAGTCATGGATGTGAACAAATTTGATGGCTTGGATCCCACTGGTTGGGTAACTCAAATGGAACACTATTTCTCTTTGTACGACATCACAGATGAGTTGTCCAAAATTTGGTATGGTGTTCTCCATCTAGATCAAGAATGCTGGCAATGTTGGCAATGGAGAAAAAATTCTCTCCAGGGGTATGTGGCTTAGACACAATTTGTTGCATAGATTTATGAACACTTTGACACTGAAACCAACTATTTAGTCCATTTGACAAAGTTGAAACAACCTTGCATAGTGGAATACTTTATAGATTCTTTTGAGTGATTGGATTTCTATACAGAGGACATGTATGATGATTTTTTTTCTGAGAATTATTTATCAGTGGCATCAAGGATGAGATCTATGCCCACTAACCTCAACCTTTATTCCTCTCCCTAAACCAATCACTACCACTCCTCCTTCCGCTCTGCTAACGATCCAAAAAATGACCCGAGAAGAAATGGATGATATCCAACTCAAGGTCCTTTGTTATAACTGTGATGAAAAATATTTTCATGGGCACTAGTGTAAGGAAAAAATATTTTTAGGGCCATCTCTAATAATTTTTCTGAAGAAGAGGTCAAGGCTCCCCCTATGGGTGAATCACCTGAACACACTGACCTGAATCCACCCTCAGACCCCCCAGAATTTGAATCAATCATTTCCTTGAATACTCTCACTAGATTCTCTACCCCCAAACCATCAAGATAATTGGTTACATTAAACATCAGAAGTTCATCATCCTCATTCATAGTGCGAGCACCCATAATTTTATTCATCGCCACATTTCCCAAGAAACTGATTTTTATATCCGAGAAGTCAACAACTTTCAAATAATGATTTCCAATGGTGGGTCCATGAATTGTGGGGTGCGCTGTGAAAATTTTTCTGCAAATTGGTCAGTACTACATGAAATAACATATATTTTCTATCGACATGGGTGGTTGCGACATTGTGTTTGGGGTTGAATGTTTAAGGACTCTAGGCCCCATTCTCATGTATTTTAAGGAATTAATCATGCAATTCAACCAGGAGGGACAATATTATAAATTCCAAGGAATCACAACAGGTTCCCCTGAAATCATTAGTTCCCATCGCATGGAAAAGATCCTCAAAAAAGGTCATTTTGACATTATTGCACAACTCCATTCCATTCACGCCACTGAGACACCCTTTATGCCTCCTGACCTCCAATCCATACTTTGCAAACATCAAGTTGTTTTTTCATCTCCCCAGGGAATTCCTCCTTCCCATGGTGCTCATGATCATTCCATTCCCCTCGTACCTGGTAGGATTCCTCCCAATGTTCATCCCTATCATCATCCCTTTTCCTATAAAAAATGAAATCGATAAAATTGTTCAAGAATTGCTCACCGTAGGTGTTATCTGTCCTAGTACTAGCCCCTATTCTTCTCCTATGGTCATGGTACTTAAGAAATAATGCCTTTGGTTCATGTATATTTACTTTGACACCCTTAAAAATCTCACCATCCATGACAAATTTCCCATTCTTGTCATTGATGATTTCTTGTATGATTCAAGTGGTGCCCAATTCTTTACTAAACTTTATCTTCGTTCTAGCTAGCACCAGATACATATGAAAGAGGAAGACATTCCTAAGACTTCATTTCAAACTCATGAGGGACACTATGAGTTCTTGGTCATTCCCTTTGTATTGTGTAATGCTCCCTCTTCTCTTTAAAGACTCATGAATCATGTCTTCCATCCTTTTCTCTGCCATTTTGTCTTATTTTTATTTCATGATATTCTCATCTATAGTAAAACCTGGACATCCCATCTTTCTCATATATTATGTAATGCCCCCTCTCCTCTTTAAAGACTCATGAATCATGTCTTCCATCCTTTTCTCTACCATTTTGTCTTATTTTTATTTCATGATATTCTCATCTATAGTAAAACATGAACATCCCATGTTTCTCACGTGGATCGTTGTACTCTCTCAACACCATTTTTTCCTCAAACAACCTAAATTTTATTTTGTAGCCTCAGAAGTCGAGTACTTGGGTCATATTGTTGGCAAGGCGGGTGTCAGGGTGTATCCTAAGAAGATTGAAACTATGCAATATTTCTTTGCCCTGAGAATCTCAAAATATTACGTGGTTTTCTGGGTTTAATAAGTTATTATTGCAAGTTTTTTAAGAATTATGAAAATATTTTGGCGCCTCTCACTTCTATCCTTAAACATAATTCTTTGACTCAGACTCTCTTAGTTGATCATTCCTTTCAATCTTTGAAGGCATCTATGTGCACCACTCCTTTTTATCCCTTCCTTACCTCATAAAGACCTTTGTCCTAGAATGTGATGCTTCTAGGAGAGGAATTAGAGTATTCCTTATGCAAGATGGTCGACCTTTATCTTTTAACAACAAACAACTTTCAGAGTGACACTTGGGCCAATCAATCTATGAGAAGTAAATGTTGGTTATTCTGCATGTAGTGGATATTTGGTTCCCTTATCTACTAGGAAAACACTTCCAAATTAAGAAATATCATCAAAGGCTCAAGTGTTTTTTGGAGTAACATCTTTCATCCTTGGAGCAACAAAAAAGGGTGGTGACTAAGCTCTTTGGATACGATTATGAGAGCATTTACAAGAAATGAAAAGACAATTTAGTTGTTGATGCTCTTTCACAAAAATTTGAAGATGAAGGGTCCCTTTTTTCCCTATCTTTCATTGTACCATATTGGTTGCAAGTTGTTCACTAGGAATGGTTGGAAGATCTCAAAAATTCAAGTCTAATCCAATAATTGCAAGAAAATTCTCTAGTTTCCACTGAGTACTCTTGTCACAATGATGAGCTTCTCTATAAAGTCCATATTTTTTTAATTAAACAACCATGACTTAAATCCATGGTGCTTTCTGAGCTTCGTGCTACACCCATAGTTAGGCACTCATGGTTTACCAAAACCTATGATAGGGTCAAATGTTCTTTTTTGGGGGATAGTATGAAATAGGAAGTTCGCACTTTTGTGGTGAAATGTGATTTTTGTCAATGCAACAAGGGATAAACAGTCAAATCCCTGGGCACACTACAACCACTTCCAATCCCACCCGCTATTTGAAGACATATATTTATGGATTTCATTGTTGGATTACCTAAATCGATCAATAAGTCAGTCATCATGGTGGTAGTTGATTTTCTTTCCAAGTATGCTCATTTATGTTCTCTTGAACACCCATTCATCACCTCCATTGTGGCTCAAATTTTCATGGATCATATATTCAAGCTTCATGACATGCCTCATTCTATTATTTCTAATAGAGATCCCAATTTCCCCAACATTTTTGGAAAGAATGGCTTAGGCTACAAGGCACCCAATTGCATCTCAGGACCTCCTATCATACTCAGGTTGATGGCCAAACTAAAGTTGTCAAAAAGCATTTGGAAACATATTTGAGTTATTTTTCATATGAACGACAAAATCAATGGGCTAAATGGTACCCCTAGTTGAAAGGTGGTACAACACTTCTTACCATACAACTACTCGCATGGCTCCTTTTGAAGCAGTATATGGACAAAATCCACCACTAGTTATATCATACATGCATCATGTCTCGAAGGTCTAGGAAGTTGACCAAACTCTTATAGTTCTAGAGGTTATTCTTTGTACCCTCGAAGATAATTTATTCAAAGATCAAAATCGTATGAAGAAACAAGTAGATCAAGGTTTATCAGAACATCATTTTGCTGAAGGGGACTAGGTGTTTCTTTGACTGCACCCTTATAACAAGACTTCACTCAAGGTTGACCATTATTAAAAACTAGTGCCCAAATTTTATGGTCCTTATAAATTTATCAAGTATGTGGGACAGGTGGCCTATCAGTTAGCTTTTCCTAGACATTCTAAGCTTCATCTTGTTTTTCATGTCTCCTGCTTAAAGAAGGTGATTGGAACTAAGTTCCAAACTCAAACAAGTCTTCCCAATTTGGATGAAGAAGGATCCATCTAGTTGCCACCACATGTAGTCTTGGACCAGCATGAGCATCGTCTCCATCATCACACCACCAAGTAAATGTTAGTCCAGTGGAAATATACAACCCTAGTTGATGCCACCTGGGATCCAACTACCATTCTGCAACAATTTCCTCATCTCAAGACTTGAGGTAAAGGATTTTTCTTAAGGGTGAGGGAATGTTATTGACCTAACCTCCCTAATCCCTCACATAGGTAGAATAATATATTTTTCATGTAATAAAAGCCAATATTAATAATATCTAGTAATAAGGAAGAATGATTCAAATGTAAGAAGACCTAATAGAAGCTTATGCTTCTATTAGATCTTCCTCTAGATTGTTCTTTTCATAGATTGTTGAGGGAATGAAAAGTTTTGTATTCATATTTATTGTAATAGAGTGTTTATTTTTTGGACGTTTCCCCATCGAATGTGCAAGTGAACATTGTTTCCAATAAACAAAGGTATTACTTTCGTGCTTTGGTTTTAGCTATTGTGTTGTTTCACTATTATTCTCTGAAATATTTCTATTTCAGCTATTATAATAGATCTGATTCCTTACAGATAAAGACTCTAAATCCAATTGGTAATTTGAAGAATAAGATGAAGAAAACGATGATTCCAATGAGGAAACTGATGTGAACCAAGGTGGGTTTGTAAAAATATTTTCTACAATATCTGTAAGCTCATCCACCAAAGATAATGGTAGAACAATATCATCACATATCAAATTTACAAGGGAATACCTATGGAAGAGGCACCTCATCTCTAGAAGTGAAATGGAAAATTTTGGAGATAAGGATGTGTAATATTGTGTATGGATACTAAAGCCTTGATTAGAGAAAATGATGATAAAATCCCCTAGGAAATGGTCCAAAAAATTACAACATGACATACCTCTCATATGTCCTCCCACAACCCTAAACCTAAAAAAAAAACTTCATAACAAGTAGATAAAATGGTTTGACAAAGTTGTTGAAAGGTTATTAATATGGTTATAGTTCATAGATGGATACTATTTCATACAAACAAAAGATGAGATACTTGAAACAAAGGTCTCTCTTGAGAGACTTGTTGTCAATAAATTCAGTAGAGATATTTCCGTTTTTGGAGAAGATGAATAAGGTGGTAAAATTTATGGTGAACAAAGGAATTCATTCATTAAACTATGACCTCATATTGGAAATATTAGAAAATAAGTCTTATATTTTTTTGATAATGGGGAATACCATATGGGCCTGGAACAATGATTAATGATCAATCAAATTTATTGTCACACTCTAGACAATTTTGACACTGGGAAGTATGGATATTCATTCTTTGGTACAAGCACAAGGAATTAAAAATATGAAGTCTTGTGGGAATTCCTTCATGTTTTCAATTAGCCATAGAAAAGTTTAAGGGATATTTTTTTCCCATGGGTTAAATTAGAGAGTTTGAAATTTTAATTGGGAAAATTATTTACATAGAGGGTTTTGAAGGGTTTGACTATACATAGCACCAATTTTATTTTCAAAAATAATATATAAAACCCTTATCCCATGGGAATTTACGAAGGGAGACAAGGAAATCCATTTTCACCTTGTAAAATTTGAACTAGATCTTTCTATTCACCCTTATTTTCTAGTAATGACAATGATTCCGAGTTATTTCTCCCTTATTTTTAGGTAGTGGCACTAGTTCCAAAGCATTTCATATTGTTAATGATGATGGGTGTTTATGATTTTGATTAATGGGAGTCTGCTAATTTCAATTGATGATCAAATAAAAGCCTTTGATTTGACCAGTTTAAGACACTCACCTTCAACCTACTTATGCATTGAACAAATAGTGAGTAAGATGGTCACAAAAGAGAGAAATAGTGAAATTCCAACTATTTACATGGAAGGAAAATCATTCATGGTTATTTATATGAAATAATATTCATTCTCATTTACCCAAAAATCGCAGTAATGGAATTTACATTCTCTTGTTGTTTTCATCAATGTATGTTAATGTTTTTTTTTTATCTTGAAAAATATATTGATGTTCATATTTAGTGGTCATGGTGGTTTTTTTAATCACTCTTTGCACTGGTTTTTATTAAAATGACTTTTTTTTGGACTTGGATCAAAGTTCATGATGATGGGTACTTGTGGATTTAGTTCGATGTGGGTTCTTTGGGTTTTGATTACTGTTGGTCAATTTGGGTTGTTTTTAGATTTTGATCAATGTAGGTATAATTTTTTTCATTTTTGGATAATTGTTGATCAAGCTGGGTGTTTTTGGATTTTAATAAATGTTGGTTATGATGAGTTTTTGGATTATGGAAAGTTAATTGTTTTTATTAATATTGATCACACTAGGAAACTAGATTTATGTCTTAGACGATTTCCTTGTTGCACAATTGTCACATCGACAACAAGGTGATTACCCAAAAAAGATAAATCAAATGTTATGAGGAATGAGATTTTTATATTTTTATAATTCTTTTTCGAAAAAACCACCCCACCCACTTATGCACTGACGAGAACCCTAAACCATTTCCTCCTTTTCTATATCATTCACAGAACAAACATCAAGATGATGACTAATCTTATTAGAGTGAGTGATAATACTCGTTAGTTTGAATACTTACTCTATGTACATCTTTATCTCCATGATATAGTTGTAACTGAATGGTTTATGATATGATTTGAAATGGATTTTGATATATTTACCCAACATTTTCCTTCTCTTGCAAATAAAAATATAACACGTCCTTCAATTAGTCATAATTATCATTTTTATTAAATATTTCAATTGCACGAGTGTTCATTAACAATTTCCTATTATTGCAATTTAGTTTAATGAAGTCATGTTTACTAAGTTTTCAATATTGTTCAATGAAACAATTTTATAGCATTTATGTAGACATTTTTAAGTCATCATATATATATATATATACATATATATATATATATATATATATATATATATATTTCAATCCATAAATGATATAAAGAATTTAAATCTTACAAATTATTTGTGATATGAATATGTCACAATCAAGTTCTCTCCTAGAAGTGCACTTTCAAGGATTTATCATAGGACTCTACCTTCATAAGAAAAAAAACGTTTTTTAGGATTTTGATCAATGTTGTTTTATTTATTTATTTTGTGAACTATTTTTTTTCTTTCTCTTTTATATTGAAATAGTAGAAAAGGAGTAAAGACATATATTCCAAACTTCCTAGTTGTCATTTAAAATAGTCAAAGTAAAACAAAAACCTATTTGCCCTAAAAGTAGCCAATAACATATCGAAATAGGCACACTGGGAAAATAAAAAATATGTTGCATAATAGGTCACGTTTCCAATTAAGAACTAATAACAACCCATCAAAAAATTATTAAATAAGAAAAAATATTAGGGCATTTATCTTCTGCAAAGATAGTAAGAAAAATATCAAGAGAGTGTTGAAACAATGATAGAATAAGTAACGAAGAGAAATTTATTTTCATCTTAAGGATTTAGTGCAATCTATGTCTTGAATCACAATGGTTGAGTGAGGATTATTGGCATGGATTGAGAAAGCCTGAGGTTAATAATTAATATATGAACTAAACACTCAGACACCGGCCCATTCGGCATCACCTATAGAGAAAGTCAAGTCTCACTCAAGGCATCTAGAAAGGATACAAGAACCAAGGTTCTGCAATGATGGGGGGAAGTGAGGCAATCGACATGTTCTTACTAACCATCCACACATGTGTGCATTTTCCATTATTTAACAATTACTTAACATGAGGCATACCTTGTGTCCGACAATCCTTTACTTGATATTAATTCAATTACCAGTTACTTGAATGTGAAACATTAAAACATAATATATAAATAACACATTCATCATACTTAAGCATTTATCATCATTGCACCATAATAGTAAACAACATAACATGAAAACACAACACATCACAACACACATGTTTAATTTGGTTCACCCAACTTGACCTATGTCTACAACAACTAGTTTTTTATATTAGTCATTGATAATATTCTTACAACTATGCATTGTACTAGAAAATATGAAACAATAACATTACCCAAACTTGCCTAGTCATTCTGCTGCATTGTGAGCTTCACTCCTCAATCATACCTAAAAAATTATGCCAACGCTCGAATCAACTTACCAAAAAATGTTATAAGAACTTCTCATATGTTGAACCCTTGGTCTTCATAATCCAAAAACCCTTTACATATTTATACATCAAAATAGAGCTAAGCCTATTATAATGTGGACACAATGTCCCAAAAACCCAACGGTATATAACCATTTTTCTCCTTTTACGCATTGCTTCGTTGTGCTTCCTTCTATCACTCACTTGACTCCTCAAATTCCTCTCTCATCACATGCTCTAGTCCATCTTCTAACTTCCTTTTATTCTTTGACTTATTATGGCGCAGATCCCAAAACATAACCAAAATTCCTATTCTATAGGCCCACAACGCTCACTTGTGGCTCGTCCCGAGCCACTCAGGCCTTCTTCTAGTGCACCATGAATTTTTCAAAGGTCTCCTTTGTTGTCGTGACCTTCTCCTTTACCTCTAAGTCATTCTGCAAAATTTGGGCAACTGTTTTAGCAATGATCTGATCCGTGATCTTCTTGACACTATCATAAGCTTCCTACTTGATTATACCTTGAGATGTTTCTATGACCGTTTTCACTATGTATGCTTCATCTTGTAGTACTTCTATATGTTGTACATGATCCTGCTACTCCACCCTTAGTTGATTCATTTTTTAATACAAGTTTATGTACTAATTCATTTTTGTTACCACCTCTATTGGATGTAATTTGTCATAATTGTTTTGAACTTATGTGTGTTTTCATGCATAGCTTAGATCTTCTAGTTGATTTATTTTTTCTCCTTATATTCACTTAGTTGTGTCTAGAAACCCATGGTTTCTATATAAAGTTGAGCACATTCTACTTCTAGAGTATTTATTCTCTCCACCACTATTGTCATTGTCTTCTTCATTTCTTCAGGTAGAGTGCTCGGTGTCATACGCACTTATAGATCGACTTTTCATGCGTGCAAGACCATAATTTCTTTATTTATATTCATTACTTGGTCTTCAACTTATGCCTCCTTCTCTATTTGAGCTTCTAGAATTTCTTGATATACCTTCTGGAACGCTTGCTTCATTCTTTCAAACTTTTGTGTGGCCTCATCACACTCCTTATCGATCTTGTTGAATTATGTCTCCAAGGATACCTTCTCGACCGTAACCTTAACCAACTCACTTGATGTATTTTCTGCACCCAAGTTCATCTCTTGCGTTGCGCTCATCTATAATTATTGCAATACATCTATTGGTAGTTTTGATAGCATTAATTCAATATGACCATGTCATTTCTTATTGTTGCATCTCTGTTGTGGGGAACTCTATCACACCTATTGCTAACTTGATAAATCGTCGTTCACTTGTGACCGCTAAGGACTAGGATATTGTTGGCCTCATATCCCTAGTCTTGGTAGTGCTTTTTGTTGGTTTCTCTTTTGTCTATCGCCCTGACACAATGTTTGTTACTTCCAATAGTTGGCGCAACTCAATTATCTTCTCCTGCATCTGTTTGTGCATCTCTTGATGTTGTTGTGTTGCACAATGAAACGTGTCATCCATGACTTATTTCACTTGGTCACCTATATTTTCCAAATATTCATTTGTTAAAGCTTGGGTAGTCACTTCCTTTATAGATTTTCACTTTTTCTATTATGGGATGGATATTCTTGTCTCTAGTTCTTTCCTCCTCCTATTGGTATGCAATGTTTTCTACTGAGTTTTTTCAACAATAGCATTTCCTTTTTCCTATTTTTTTCGTTATTCATCCTCATTGACCTCATGTATTTGAGGTTTTTTTTCTCTGATGGCCCTCCTCCCGGTGGAAAATTTCATTCTTCGTCCCAATTGACCATAATGTGGCCCATATCATCTTCAACCAACCTGTATTGTGTTGGCAGTCATTGTTGATCTGGGTCCTTCTTTGATTGTACATATATGCCATGAAACCCTGCCTTAAAGCGCTCCACTACCTTATATTACTTGACCACCTATGGTGGTATGCACGATGTCCTATCAATGTTGTCTCTAATAGTTTCTTTTTAAATATAAAATGAAACATTGTTTTCCATTTGTCGCACCTTGTGTGTAGTATACCATAGGTTATGATACCTTGCGGCTAGACAAGGCTTCTATCAGACTCTACAAAAATGTGTGTCATCTGGCTCACTCGATATGACAATGCTATATTAGAATTAGTAATCATCTGTAATGGAACTCGGTCCCTTTATCCTACGCTTCCTCACAATCAATCAAAAACTAGTTTGATAAAAATGTCTCCCAAATCATTTGGATGCCCTAGACACATCTTTTTGTTGTCGCAATGACTATTGTTGGGACCTAATGTTTTATGCACTTCCTTAATATTTGACACACTAAGGCTTGCATCGTAAACCTTATTGTCGGGTCAAATATTTTGGTGATGTCTAAATCACATTGTTCAAGGAACGTATGGAACTTATCCTTCATGCTCTCTACTAGATATTTCTCATTATTATTGTCAAAAAATAACAAAGAGGACCCAACAGAAGACTGATAATACATACTATCAAGTTTGTGTCAATGGAAACTAGTCCGTTGAGCCATATGTATCCTCCGTGCACACAAATTAGCAACATTTTTACACAAGCATTAATCTCTTAGATATTTCCAAAGTGTGGTATGTCGAATAGGTAAAACTTAGAATACTTTCTTTTTGAAACCATGTATCACACACCTATGGTTCTATGACTATCATATGAGTTTTGGCACTAATGTACTTCTTCAGGAACTTCCTGGGCACTAACTATGGAAATGTATTCTCATTGGTGATGTCATGGTTGACATACCTTAAAGACATTATAGGACCTAACATGTCGCCTTCCATAATCAATCATTATGGAATGAGTGGCTCCACGAGTAGATACTTCATATTCTTCTATAAATTCACCTTCTTTGCAGATGGATTTCTTGGCAGGATATAATCCTTGGGGTATCTTGATGCCGATAATGATTCCTCCTATGTATTTCCCATTATAGGTGTCAATGTTGGTTGACCACACGGTTTATTCGTTACTGAAGTGGAATTTGTTGTTTCCTTTGTTGGTTGACCACACGGTAACATCCCGCTCTGGCACACTGAGCGAAATTATTCTTTGAGGAAACTTTCTTGCAAGTGATCTGGATTATTATGCTACTTAAACATTTTATTTTGATTATGAGGCGTTATTGGATGATGACATGTTGTTTTACTGCATTGACATAGACAAGTGCTATTGACTCAGTTTTACTGAGTGTGCATGATTTTGGACCTCGAGGATGTCGAGGCACCGATGGAACCCCTTGGACTCCATATCGAGTCGGGGAGTGTACCATTGGGGTTTGATTGTTTTACTGTGACATTAGTGCATATGATTAGATGATATGATATGGATATATTCTGACATGATTCGTTGATGATGCATGATGACGATAGATTGCTGACCAGACTCACATGTGGAGTAGAGGGGTCATGCACGACTACCAGAGATGTTGAGGCAGAGGTGTGGACAACATCCCTGCCACAACCTACTAGTAGTCCCGCTGTGGCTCAAACTATAGGTTAAAGTTTACCTAGTTCGAGAGGACCCACGATGCTGTGAGGGAAGACTGCGACAGTTGCTCACGATGATTCTAAGGGGCGCGCAATAAGGTGGGGGCCTTATTCCTTAGAGTCCCTTAGTCTCCCACAAGTTCACCTGGCGGAGTATTGACTCCAGGGGTTTTTTATGTCTACCAAGTCAGTCAAGAGGCGAGTGGCACCCTTGGAGCATGTGGTGTGCCCTGAAGGGCACGTCGCGCAAGGGAACAAATGACGCGAGTGGCACCCTTGGAGCACCTAGTGCGTTCAGAAGGACACATCGTGTTGTTAATGATAAATGAATGAACCTAGATGGCCTGAGGATGAATAACGTGATAAGAATTTTTAAAACAATTTCCATTATAAAATGTCACCCAACACGAAAATTTAAGGTCTAGGTCTAAATTATGCTAGTGGTAAAATTTTAACTCTTAAATATATATATATATATATATATATACAAAATAAAAATAAAAACAACATAAATAATAATTATACTCTTCATTAAATCTTGTAACAAGAAGGGGGTAAGCAATTTAAATGATTCATAAAAATCTGTTAGGGTAAAGTTTAAAAAAGGGAAATAATTGTTTTATTATTTTATGATAATTTAAAATTATTAACTAAAAATGGAAAAAGGAAAAAGGGCGTTAATTTCTACACCTGCCAATTTGAGTGCTAAATGAAAAGGGGAAAGAGGGAAATTTAAAATATTTAGGAAACTAGGAAAAGAGGGAAACATAAGAAGAAAAGGGAAACACAAGGGAAAAAGTAGAAAGTCAAACTTAGTAAGGTATCTACCATTAAGAACTTTCTAATTTAAAACTGAACTAGCAAATTGATAATGGGGAAAGTCATTAAAACTTGTAAGAGAATTTGGGGACACCTAGGAGTGATTTTAGGAGTGACTCTAGGTGGGTGAGGGAAATAGAGGAAATTAATTAATTAAAGAATTAATTTGTGGAGGAATGAAGGGGATGGGTGACACTTGTACGGGGAGGATTTTTAGGATTTAATTTTTAAAAATTTAATTAAATGAGATTTTAGGAAAGTAAGGGACTTCGAAACTCTATATAATGAAGGGAGGAGAAGGATGAAGGATATTTTCTGTTTGTGTAATGTTACGATGCAGAAATCTCTACTTGATTGACTTAGCTTGTGGGAGTTGGGATACCCAGCTCGGTGAGGAGTGGTAGCTCAGCCTTGCAAGGTGAGTTGGGAGATAGTTGATTCTCTGGTTAGCATTTGTGGTCCCTTTACGGCTCAGGGGGCTAAGGGGGAAGAAGAGTACCCCTAGCATTGGCTGGGAGGTACCGGTGAAGTCTCACCGGTCAGCAAGCATGATTTGCACGAAGCGCGCGGGATGTCCACTCAGAGTGGTCAATCAGGAAACAACACATTCTCTTCATTTTTGTATGGTAGATTGTTGTAGGATTTATGCTTGGATATGCATGTTTAATTGGGTAAGTGAACTGATTTTCTAGATTGATGATTGAAATTTTTCTTAGCCTAGCTCAATGATTGATTGACTCCCATGGCCTTTGCCTCCTTGCATGTCTTGACCACCTTGTGGTGTTTTGATTGTGACCTTTGTGGTTGTTTTGCCTTCATCCCTATCTCATGAGTTTCGCCTGAGCAGTCGACCAAGAGACTGATCTATGGTCATCACCTCGGCGTTAATAGACCTATGGATCTCAACTCCCTTCTTTTATGTTAGAGGATGATGAGAAAAGGACGCACTTGTTAGCCATCTACCCTTGATGTTTGTCCTTGGCTGAAGGTTCGCCTTACGCCCGGATGCTTTTGTTTTTAACCCTACAAATGTGATTGTTGGCGAAGTTTTTCCTTAAACTTGGCATGCTTATATCTCATCGTTATCTCATTTTTACCCATTTTTTACATCTTGATGGATCATTTGAGCCTGCGTTTTTATTCTTGGAAAATTTTTAACTCTGCGGTTTGTTGAAGGATAAATTTTAACCCAACGCTTTTATTCTTGGTTAAGTTATAATCTGCGTTGTGTATTGGTATTCTGGCAATGGAAAAACGATTTGATTTCCTATCTACATTTTTATATTCGGTATTCTGGAAATAGAAAAATGAATTGATTTCATGTTTGCATTTGTGTATTGGTATTCTGGCAATGGAGAAATGATTTGGTTTCCTGTCTTCATTTTTATATTTCGTATTCTAGCAATGGAAAAACAAATTGATTTCATGTTTTCATTTGTGCATTAGTATCCTGGAATGGAAAAACATTTTTATTTGTTGATCCCTGTCTGTATTATTGCTTGGGTACCCCATGTGAATGAAAAACAATGTCTTTAACCCCGGCTGCGATTTGTTTGTTATGCCGGTGAAATCATAATTGCTTACCTGCGTTGCAACCTTAATCAGACAACGAATTTATTAAGGAAGGCTTTAAACTCAACAATTTTCCCCATTCCGATTTGCCTCATTGCATTTTACACCATTCCGTTTTGAATTGACAGTTGCACCATTCTTTTTTTAATTAACATTTTGCCCCATTCCATTTTGATATTCTCTGTGACTTGACTGAAATTACCAACATTTTTCATCCTTCATCGACGTGTTTTTATCACTAAATGCAAGATATCTTTATCACTAATTACAACATGTTTGTTGTTGAAGTTATTGTGTATGCATCACTGGGTTTATAGCGTTTCATCTCTAAGCCTTCAGCGTTTGATCATGTAACCCTCAACGTTTTCTTCACTGAAATTACAGCGTTAAAATTGCTCCAATAATTACCAAATTAACTTAGTGCAGTAATTAGAATAGCTCCTATTGATTACCACATTTTTCTTTTTATTTGTGTAGTGTTTTGGCTGACTGTGTTTGCTGATGTGTGGCACAACAAATTTCCCTTAAATTTTGAGTGATCTAAAAATGATAAAGGCTTGTATTCTTGAAAATATTTGCAAGTTTTAATTCAAGTGTTCTTATGCAAATGGATCAATTTTGCAAACACAAATTTTTATAGAAATTACACATTCAAGATGCAGATAATAAGCAACAAATAATAGTGAATAGTAAATACATAACACAACAAATGATAAAGGAGTTCACCCCTCTCTTGGGCTACATCTCCTGGTCCAGCTTCCAATGGATATTTTATATTATTTGCTCAACGTGCTAAAATATGTGCTTTTCAATGCTCAAAATTCCAAATAGATGGCTCGAATGGCTTCAGAACGTCCAAAAACCCCTAGCTGGGCTTTTTTGGCACCTGATTTGGCCAAAAATTGAAGAAGATAGGCTTCCTGGAAATTCCCCTTCAAACTTGTTGTCTCTGGATCGCCAAAATGCACCTCTGTGTGTCCAACCTAGCTCATGCACTCATTTCTATTCTAAAACCTAGCACCAGGCGCATAACCAAAAATTGTGCAAACTGTAGGACGGTTAGGGAACCTAGCCCCTAATCGCCAAACCGTTGGGCATATGGGTCATATGACCACACGCGCACACAAAGGGGGCCAAGGTTTAAAACTTATGGTAATGCGCCAAGTTTCCAGGCGCACGGGATCTGAATTCATTTGAAAAACACATGCGGGTAGGTCATATGGTAAGCCACATGTGAATGGGGGCCGAGGCTTAGCCTCGGCTTGGACCGCGCCCAACCAATATATAATTCAAACTTAAATATTTTTGAAATCGTTTATATGTTAAGAACCAATGGTGGGCGTGCCAGTTGGGCAGCCCTTCCCAAAGCTCTTCCCCTACCCATAGGTCATGGGGTTAAGTCCTGCTGACTACACAAGTTTTATCCAATGCCCAGGTGACACGCGGCAGCCCCTGCTTGGGCCACGTGTCACCAATCCATTCGCCACCAAGATGCCACGTGTCAAGAAATTATTCGACCGTCCAACTACCAATTGTCTGCCAACTCATCCCTGCCACATCAGCATACAACTTTTCCATGTCATCGTACGACCTTGCCATGTCATCATCCGTATGGACTGTACGGACTTTACAGTCAGCACATTTTTTTTGCCTATTTGACGATTTGAACAGAACGCGATATCTCACTCATCCGACGTCTGTTTGAAGCTAAACGAGTTGCGTTGGGTTCTTGAAGACAAGGCCTATGCACCCATTCGATTTGAAGTGATTCTGAGCACTTTGAATTTTGAGCAAAATTTGATCCCCTGGGTCACACCTCCCCATTGGAAAGCTTTTGGACCTCCAAAAGGCTATTTTCAATCTATCTGAAGATGAGGGTATAGTTCCCTCAACTTTCCAACCTCAATCCACTTGGCTTTGCTTGGATTTGTGCCTTTAAGACCAATTCGAAGATATTCCACATTTCCTCATTTTGAAGTTCTCATTCTCCTGTCAAAGATTGTGTCTTCATGTAGTTCTGTAAGATATTCTGGGGAGAAATAATCTATAGAAGGAATCTGAACATGTTCTCCTTGATCATCAATCAAAGGAGGCTCATACAATTTCAAATTCTCAACATTAACAACTGCATACATTTGCAGATAAGGAGGCAAATCCAAATGGAAGGCATTGTTACCAATCTTGAAACGACCATATCTAATTGGTTTCAGTTTTTTACCTTCTCCTTTAAGCCTCTCCTTACTAATGTAAATCCAAACTTCATCTCCAACTTGGAAACTTTGATCAACACTATTCTTGTCATGTCTTGTCTTGTACTTGGCTTGACTCCTTTCCAACTGTTCTTGTACCATTTGATGTATCGACTGAATTTGTTCAATGAACTTTTCCGCCCTATCAATGTCATATTGACCATCAATAGCAATATCTTTCCCAAAGATAAAATCTAAAGGATATTTGGGCAAATAGCCAAAACATGCTTCGAATGGCGATGTTTGAGTTGAGGAGTGCTTAGCTCAGTTGTAAACATGATGAATGTAGTGTAAATGCTCATCCCAAAGTTTAGGATGCTTGCTGCAATAACCACGAAGAAGATGCACCACTGTTCTATTAACCACTTATGTTTGACCATCGGTTTGTAGATGAAAAGTTGTGCTCTTTTTCAGTTTGGTGTCCATGAGTGCCCATAAACTCGACCAAAAGTTTCCAATAAATCGAGAATCTCGATCAGAAATAATTGATTTAGGCAATCCAAAATGTACCCAAACATGTTGAAAGAACATTTGTGTCATTTGCTCAGTTGTAACCTGCTTCTTACAAGACATCAAAATACACATTTTTCTAAATCGATCAACCACAACATAAAGATAATCATGATTTGTTTTAGACATAGGTAGACGTCCTACAAGGTCCATAGATATACTTTCCCAAGGATGAGAGGGAACCGGAAGTGGAGTATACAAACCCAACTTTCTATTGCTAGGTTTTGTTGTGGCACATAACGAACATCCTCGAACATATCTTGAAACAGTTTCATTCATTTTAGGCCAATAGCAGTACCTTTGCAAATTAGCCATCGTCTTGCCTACACCAAAGTGACCAACAATAAGAGAAGAATGGGCTTCTCTTATTATGTTGATTCTTTCACCCTGTGGAATACATAACTTGCCAAGATGATACAAAAGATTATCATGCACATGGTAATCCAATTCCTCAACATG
>ML777097.1:76268-97482 GCA_009831015.1 Picea engelmannii
ACGAATCCAGTTATCTAATTTCTCAGCATTTACCTCTCCATTGTACATTGGCAATTCAAATTTAATATCAAGCTTTAACAAAGGAATTTGTGGAGGATTTTTACCATGTCCCTTTGGAGAATTTGGAAGAGGTTGTGAATTGGCAGAAGAAGAGGAAGATGGAGGTGAGAAAGGTGGAGAAGCACCATTCCCTCCATTTCCATTTGGAGTTTTATCACCATTGTCTCCCTTGTTCTTTGAAGGGTTGGAGCCTTCACCTTGCAACCTTGTATTCCTTTCTTCCATCAAGTCTTTCATCATTTCTCTCATTTCCATGAAATCCTTTCTGAGATCTTCATCTTTTGTAGGAATATTTTCATGACTCTCTTCATGAGCCATACTTGGTGAATGCCTCCTTTAAGCTTGAGGAGATGATATAATTTTTCTTCTTGAAGGATGATAACTTGTCTCTACAAGTTGACCTTCTCATCTTGTGAGTTTCAACCTTGTGAGCATCAGAAAACATAACACTTGCAAATAATCAAGCCTTCAAAAACCTAAGCTCTGATACCAACTTGATCTAAAAATGATAAAAGCTTGTATTCTTGAAAATATTTGCAAGTTTTAATTCAAGTGTTCTTATGCAAATGGATCAATTTTGAAAACACAAATTATTATAGAAATCACACATTCAAGATGCAGATAATAAGAAACAAATAACAGTGAACAGTAAACACATAACACAACAAATGCTAAAGGAGTTCACCCCTCTCTTGGGCTACATCTCCTAGTCCAACTTCCAATGGATATTTTATATTATTTTCTCAAAGTGATAAAATATGTGCTTTAAAATGCTCAAAATGCCAAATAGATGGCTCCAATGGCTTTAGAACGTCCAAAAACCCCTAGATGGGCTTTTTCGGCACCTGATTTGGTCAAAAATTGAAGAAGATAGGCTTCCTGGAAGTTCCCCTTCAAACTTGTTGTCTCTGGATCGCCAAAATGCACCTTTGTGTGTCCAACCTAGCTCACGTGCTCATTTTCATGCTAAAACCTAGCACCAGGTGCATAACCAAAAACCATGCAAATTGTAGGATGGTTAGGTAACCTAGCCCCTAACCGCCAAACCGTTGGGCATATGGGTCATATGACCGCATGCGCACACAAAAGGGGCCAAGGTTTAAAACTTATGATAACGCGCCAATTGTCCAGGCACGCGGGCTCTGAATTCATTTGAAAAATGTGTGCGGCTAGGTCATATGGTAAGACACATGTGAATGGGGGTCGGGGCTTAGCCCCGACCAAGACCGCACCCAACCAATATATAATTCAAACTTAAATATTTTTGAAATTGTTTATATGTTAAGAACCAATGGTAGGAATGTTGGTTGGGTGGTCCTTCCCAAAGCTCTTCCCCTTCTCGGAGGTCATGGGGTCGAATCCTACCGACTAAACAAGTTTTATCCAATGCCCAGGTGACACGTGGTGGCCCTTGCCTAGGCCATGTGTCACCAATCCATTCGCCACCAAGATGCCATGTGTCAAGAAATGATTTGACCGTCCAACTACCAATTATCCACCAACTCACCCCTACCATTTCAAAATACAGCTCTTCCATGTCATTGTATGACCCTGCCACGTCAACATCCGTACAAACTGTACGGACTATATAGTCAACACATTTTTTTTGCCTGTTTGACGATTTGAACAGAACGCAATATATCACTCATCCGACGCTCGTTTGAACCCGAATGATTTGTGTTGCGTTTGTGACGACGAGGCCTACACACCTATTCGATTTGAAGTGATTCCCAGCACTTTGAATTTTGAGCAAAATTTGATCCCTTGGATCATTGAGTGTGTGTGTTGTTGATTGGGCACGATTTGCCATCATTTTTATATTACATTTTGATGATGTGTGGTACAAAGATACTCCTTTAAAACTGTGACTGCGTTGATGTGGACTGACCATGAGTTGGTCCTTCCACTTTTGTATTGTATTTATCTTCCTTCAAATTGAGTGTACGCAACCATCTCACTGCCAAACATTAATTGCTACAGCATTGTTATTTGCCAAGTTAATTGCTATATTAATTGCCATGTTAACTGCCAAGATAATAGTTGTTGCGACATGAATGGTTAGAAATTTCCTTCTTAATGATAATGGACAGTTAGTTAGTTTTGGTACGGTTACCATAGACAGATGGCATGTGTAATTTAATTGTTTACGAGTGTCATATTTAGCATTCTACATTGATGTAGCTAATGTGGTTATATATCGTTAATTGATAGTTAGATTGTAATTTGGGATTAATTTAGAATTTCCCATTTAGATTGTGATTAATGGTTAAATGAGATTAGTGAGTATTGACCAAAGTAGAGATTAAGCTTGCTAAATTAAGGCAATACTGTATTATTTTTCAATGTCATATAATTTGATTAAATGTTATACTTTCAAGGCAATACTGTAATAGTATAGTGAGTAAATGTTATATCTCTTTCAATTAAATCACTGTGTTATGATATTAAGTTTTAATGCCTAGCCTCTGATCTTTTATCTATTAGATCATTTAGTGGAATGACCAGTTCTACTGGTTAAATGTTATATAGTAATACGTGTTAATGTCTTACACGTCATTCCAAGCTATGATTGCATTAAAGATTAAATTGATGGTACATTGATGATCTAGCTATGATTTAGACTTGCTCACTTGATATGATTTTAATGTTAATTTAGATTGGCATACATTGACCTAATTGCAATTAGACTTGTTGATTTTTATGTTAAAATAGAATTGTAATTTATGGACTAATTGAAATTGACTTACTATTAAATTAGTAACCGATGTTAAACTAGATGGTCAGTTGATTGTTTTAGATGTGATTAATGGTTGGGTTGTTGATGAAGTCATGTAATGGCTTGAGTTCTTCCTTGATTGTAGTTTCCTTGCATCTGTCACCTTGTTTCTAGGGGTCTTGGTATAGTCTCCCTGTCAATATTCGACTCCTAGCGCATCGAAGTTTTCTAGAGTCCTTGGTCTAGATAGGATGTGTTGTGCCAAGGTTATTGACGCATATATCACCTGGGGACGAGATGATTCCTGATGAGGGGATCATGGCGCGCCCTATTTGGATAGCGGTGAATGATAACTTGGCTAGAGTCAGTGCCTTCTGTGTAAGTGTTGTTGAGTGTTGTAAGTTTGTTTTTGCGCACAGGTTGAATGCCTTCAGGCATTTGGTTCACACACCTTGAGGTTCTAGTATTTGTTTGTCAAGGTCTTTGTGTCATCCCTTGGCTTGTAGTCATGGTCCTGTTGTGACGGGCGGGTAGTCGTTTCTCCTTGTTTTAACACATGTTTCGCCCCGCTTCTCCTATGCTAGTGCATTGATTCATAGTTGCATGTTGCTTGGACTACATTCTTATGTTTGTCGTCAATGGTGAGGTAAACTATTTTTGTTGCATCCCTCTTGCCGTAAAAAAAAAAAAAAAAATTGCACTTCTGCTTCGCTTGGAGTCGTAATGAAGGGGTCGTTACTTATGGTATCAGAGTTGGTTCAACCCGCGACTAGGGATCGCTACAGCTTTCGTTGATATGATTTGATTATAATGTTGCTAATTGAGTTGACTTGTATGCATGCAGGTAATCATGATTAGAGGACGTCGTGGAGGCAGACGACGAGGAGTTAGGGGAGGAGGCGCGATGCCTCCTGTAGCATCCAAGCCTGAGGAGTCTAACCCCCAGGGAGATGAACAAGTTGTCGAGCAGGATCAGATAGTAGTTGGTGATGTGGTAGGAATGATGAGATATTTTCATCACATGTCTGAGGCACTAATCAGCCGTTTGGACAGAGATGAGGCCAGAGCATCGACACCCCCTGAGGGTCCACTGTGCACTCCAGTTAGTACTGGTAGAGCTTATCGGGAGCTCGAGAAGGTCAAATTTCTTGAGTTATTTGGTGCCCCGGATGACACAGCCGCCGAGGCATGGTTGGAGAATATGGCGATGTTATTTGCACTTCGCGATTATACCTCCAACATGAAGGTCTGCATGGCGGTCTTCCAACTGAAAGGAAGTTGTCTTCTATGGTGGAAGACACTCCTACCATAGCTGAACATGGTCGTTGAAGATGTGTGATGGGAATTGTTCGAGGAACGGTTCCGAGAGAGATACCTATCAGAGGAATTCATTGAGTGTCAGCTCAATGATTTCAACACCTTTCGACAGGGTGGTCGTATGGTGCCCGAGTATGAGGCCCATTTTATGGAGCTACTCTGGTATGCTCTGCATCTTAACACTGAGAAACTTAAGGTAAATAGGTTTGTGTTCAGCCTTAATGGAAACATGCATGCAAAGGTTAGGATTTGTATTCCTCAAACCTTGCATGATGCGTCTAGAAGGCCCTCATAGCAGAGGAGGAGCTTATCAGCTGAGGTCAGACCAGGACTCCAGCGAGACTAGTAGGGAAGGTGTCATCTAGTGCACAGCAGCATCAGACACCAACAAGACATACGCCAGGGTATCGTGGCTTCAATAGGGGATCCACTTTCACTACACATCGACGACTGACACCTCAGCATCAGACACCTTATCGGGGACCACAAAATCAATAGCAGCATCGACCGCAACAACATCAGTTTATGCCTGTTCAGTAGAACATACCAGGATTCCAGGACGGTGGGCTGTCATCTTCTACTATGGGTACCGGAAGTACTGGACCAAAGAAGGGTTGTTGGACGTGTGGGGAGAGACACTACCAACATGACTGCCCAGTGGAGAGGACTAGAGCGTCTATATCAGTTGGACCTACTACCGTGGGAGATATGGGAAAGTCTCATTGGATTCATGCAGCAGTGAATAACCACCAAGAAGAGCATCAATCGACTGTGCTCGAGACGATAGGTACCATCGCTGACCAAAACCTTAGTATTTTGATAGATCCTGGTGCTACCGAGAGTTTCATTTATGGTGCAGCACTAAAAAGGATTAAGGTAAAGGCAATCGAATAGGATGAGTTTAGCTTCATAGAGATGGCTTTGGGAGCCAACCAGAAGGTTGGAGGAAAGGTTATGGGTTGTACCCTTAACCTTGGAGAGTTTGTCACCAGGGCCAACCTGTACGTCATGATCTTAGGATCTTATGACGTCGTGATTGGTATAGACTGGTTGGAATCGCATGAGGCGATACTCAACTGTAAGACAAAATGGTTGACCTTGGTCAATGATGAGGGACAAAGATGAGTGATTGTAGGTCTGAACCAGGGATTTTCCCTGAGGTTCATCTCTTCCTTGCAGCTATGGAAGAGCATGCGCAAGGGGTGTAAGCTTTATGCGATCCTTGCGTTAAATGAGAAGGGAGTAGTGAAAGGTCTAGAACACCTTCCAATGGTGAGAGAGTTTGCAAACGTCTTTCCAGAGGAGTTATGTGGGATGCCACCAGAGAGGGAATTGGAGTTTACTATAGAACTAAAACTAGTAACTAAACCGATAGCTAGAACGCCTTATCAGATGTTGATCCCAGAGTTACAAGAGTTGAAAATGCAACTGAAATAATTGTTGGACCTGGGAATGATACGTCCAAGTGTTTCACCGTGGGGTGTGCCTGTTATTTTCATACAAAACAAGGATGGGTTGTGGAGGCTCTGGATTGACTACCGTCAGTTGAGCAAGGAAAAAATCAAGAATTAGTATCCATTGCCGAGGACTGATGATTTGTTCGATCAAATGAAGGGCATGACGATGTTCTCAAAGATCGACTTGCAATCAGGATACCACCAGTTACGGATTAAGGAAGATTACGTCCCTAAGACCGCCCTTAAGATGAGGTTTGGACATTACAATTTTACTATTTTACCATTTGGACTGACAAACACCCCAGGGGTATTTATGAGTTTGATGAATGGGGTGTTCCACAAATACTTGGACAAGTTCATCCAAGTATTCATTGATGATATTTTTATTTACTCTCGCATGATGGAGGAGCATGACGAGAACTTACGCTTAGTACTACAGTGTTTGCGAGAGAAGAAATTGTATGGGAAGTTGTCCAGATGCTCATTTTATCAATCGAAGATTCACGACTTAGGGCATGTCATCTCCGACGAAGGAATCACTGTGGATCTAGCCAAGGTTGAGGCTATTATGGAATGGCCTGTGCCGACGAATGCCCTGGAAGTTTGTAGATTCATGGGTTTAGCAGGATACTATCGACAGTTCGTCGAGGCATTTTAGAATATAGCAAATTTGATTACGAAATTGTAGAAGAAAAACAGGAAGTTTGTTTGGACCGAGAAATGTGAAAAATAATTTTGGAGGCTCAAGGAGTTGTTGACAAAAGCACCGATACTAAAGGTCCCTAACATGGATGCAAACTTCTTGGTATGCACTGACGCATCCAAGGAAGGCTTAGGCGGAGTCTTGATGCAAAATAGATGAGTGATTGCTTACATCTTGAGGAAACTGAGAAGGCATGAGGAGAACTATGTGATGCATGATTTGGAGTTGTTAGCCATCATATATGCCTTGAAGGTTTGGAGACACTACCTTGTTGGATGAAAATTTGAACTAAAGACTGACCACTGTGGACTACAACACATCTTTATGCAAAACGACCTGAACGCGCGACAACGACGTTGGTCAGAATTGCTTAGCAAGTACGACTTTGATATTACTTACATAAAAGGAACAATGAACCAAGTGGCAAATGCATTGAGTTGGAGACCACACATATTTTTGGTGTTGCCTCTTCAGACGAATCTACGTGAAAAAATTCTAAATTTACAGCGCGACAATGACTGGTACAAAGAGGTCGAGGGTTTTGTCGAACAAAACACAATGATGGTACCAAGATTTCAAGGATTTTTGTTTGATAGCAATGATTTATTGAGGTTTAAAAATCATATTTACGTACCTCTGAATGAAAAGTTGAGGATGTTGATCCTAAGAGAGGCTCATAGAGCAATTTACATGGCTCACCTGAGAGTCACGAAGATGAGGGCAGACCTTAAACCCTTATTCTTTTGCAAGGGAATGAAGGTAGACATAATCAACTATGTGGCCAGATGTCTAGAATGTCAGAAAGTGAAGGCTGAACATAGACACCCAGCAGGATTAATACAACCACACATTATTCCAGAATCAAAATGGGAGGTTATTTCGATGGATTTTATTGTTGGATTGTTGTTGATGGCAAGGAGACATGACTCAATTTTTGTAGTAGTAGACACTCTGATGAAGAGTTCTCACTTTATTCCTATGCATACAATGTATCAGGCACCTGACATAGCTAGATTTTTCCTTAGTGAGATTGTGAGACTGCATGGAGTGCCTAAGGGGATTATATCTGATTGAGGATCGGTGTTTACTGGATGATTTTGGATGAATTTCCAAGATGCCTTGGGAACCCAACTTAACTTCAGTATGACGTATCACCCAGAGAATTATAGCAAAGTGAGAACTATAGTTGTCCCACTGGACCTTGACCTGATCTACTATTTGACGTCGTAGCTATTGAATGCGATATATCAAACAAAAATGGATGAATTTCCAAGATGCCTTGGGAACCCAACTTAACTTAACTTAACTATAATTCTATATATCAAACAAAAATGGAAACTGTTGATATATAGAATTATGATACTCTGATACACATTATTTCATCACTTATACCGTGAAACTTCGGGACGAAGTTTAGACCAAGATCGGGTGTATATAACATCCCGGTCTGGTGCACTGAGAAAACTTATTCTTTGAGGACACTTGCTCGCAAGTGATCCATATTATTATGCTATTAAAACATTTTATTTTGATTATGAGGCATTATGGATCGATGACATGTATTTTTACTACATTGACATAGACATGTGCTATTGACTCAGTTTTACTCAGTGACACAGACCCCCAACCCTCTGACCGTGATCCGCATAGGATCGTTCTAAATTCTCCTCGAGCCGAAGTGGCTCCCTCGGATCCCTATTGGAACCTCACTAATCTGATCCACAGGTCCTTCATGAAAACCCACCCTACACAACTTAACACCAGGTGCAAGCCTTACATCTCCATGTGACCGCAACCTAGCCTTAGCGCAAGCGCCTTTCGCAACTTGTGAATTCATGAGTCGATGACCCTCAACTCCTCTTTCTCCAAACCTATGATACCCAAGATGCGATACGGGTATGGCTCCCTCCTCACTAGCACCTGCTACATATAACCGTAGGCTAGGCTAAACACTAGCACTACTCGCAACTTGTGACTTCGCGAGTTGGAGTGTTGAGACCTCGTGCTCCTCCTTTGGGAAACTCCGAAGCACGATAAGTTAGTGATGGGTTGACCCCTTTCTAGGCAACGTGTGTCCACCACCTATCACCCGCTTCCACCTTTCTCTAGGTGCTAGTTGCTAAGCTACCTGCCAACCACGCGGTCCCCACCTAACGGATGTGACACGTGTTCGCCCAAGCCCTCAGTGCTCAACACTTCACGACTTTAGTGATCAAGGTGCAACTCCTTCACCCTCTGAAACCCTGATACATGATGTAGCGAGGTGCCAACTCTCATAGCTCCCCTTTCTCTTCGATCGACGATTCAGGTCAAATCGTGATTCGGGGTTTTGTAGCGCAAAGAACTCCGCCTCCTAGCTCACGATACCTGAATTCGTGAAATGGACCAACGGTCCAAATCTATCTGAGATTGATGGTCAATACTATGGTTCTCGCGATTTCGCAAGCTCTCCATGGAGAATTCTGACTGCTCGAGTCACTCCTCAATGGCTTCTTCCCAATGAGTGAGTGTTCTCCCTCCTGAACTTAATTTCTATGGGACGGTTTCGATCTCCATCTCCCTTTGAACACTTCAAAGGTGTTATCCCTCCTGAGCTTTCACTTACAAACTCAAGCCTCCAAAAATATCCCTTCTCGCACTCCATGCATCAATCTTTCAAGTAACCTCTGGTTATTTGAGTCTTGGTCCCTATGCACTCTTTGCAACAGTAGTCCTTCAACTTTCCCCTTGGAATATTTTAAAAGTTTCAAAGGCCTCGACCTTCGCTTCCCCTGCAAGCTCGATTTGACTTTGATGAGCTTGCCTGCATTCTAGGAATGATGTCCCTCCTGATCTCCTCAAACTCCGAACCCTACAAAGGGTTTTCTTGGCCTCTGCGACTCCTTGCAGGGTCCTTGCATGCAATTGTTCTATCTTCTCTGAGATTATCTATGGCTCTTACCTGAAAGTGTATATGTTCCTTTCTCTCCCTGAAGGGATGAAAGTTCCCTCTTCTGCAACTTCCTTCTCAAGCACGCTTTGCTGAGCCTAGAGGGTGTTAAGTAACCCTATGAGTGTCTTTCTATGACACTTTTCTTATCTCATAACTCGAAAGAGTTCCTTCTGTGCACACTTGCACCAACTCAATGCCCTCTTGGAAGAGTTCTCCAGAATCCTCAATAATTTTGTCTTCCCTGTGCCCTCCTCTACAGAGTTCTTCCTTCGAGGTGTTCAACAACCTTGAGGCCTCCTCCTTGAGTCAATGACTTCCTCTGTTGTGCCCTCCTGGCATTTCTTTGTCTAAATTCCACAGAATTCAAAAGTGCACTCTATGCACTGGTTTACAGAACCCGCAGTATTCTGTCATGCAACCTCTTGCATGAAGCCACAAAGAACCAGACGTAAAATCAGTAAACCCATGGATAGAAAAATCTATCTATCCTTGCAAATGCACATCTAACATCCATCTACAGCATATCATAAATTCATAAAGACATTCATCAACAAACACAGAATAACATGCAGGAAAAACTACTCAGATTGTATTAATATGAAATGGATCTTTACAATGTGATCTTGGACTGCAACAGAGTCACAGCTTCCTCTACTCTCTAACCTATTCTACGTTATACTCTTCCTATCCTAAATCTAGATACAAAGACGATCTTTTTACAAAGAGGGGCTCCTTGAGCTCTTCCCTCCATCTCACCAACTCTCATTAATTTACATTCAATTACATTGAATGGTTGTCTAGTCCGAATCAGATCTAGATCTCACCCTTACAACCATTTAAGGCAAACTTTATCTAAAGCCTACGCACATGCATGGTTTTTGGCTCTACCAACCTTACAACATTTAATACAATTTTTCAAAATTTGAAAAATGAGAGGGTTGCGCCTCTCTCCTTCCATTGAATGCATGCTTGATGTGCTAGCTAGATGGTGCTTGATGACGTTGGAGTGATGCTCCCGCATCATAATCCTCAGCTGCAAAAAAATCACAAGCTCCTACTCATGAGCTTCCCAACACCACTTTTGAAACCCACCTGGATCCCAAACAGTTCTTTGGAGTTGTCCATCTGCTCCACTGCTTCGCTGTTGTTGTTGCATCTATTTCCCTATTTCTATGGCAGGTTCTCCTCTACTCATCTCCTCCTCACTAGGAGTTTCTACTGTTGATCTCAACATCAGCCTTCTGATTCCCTCAATTACCTCATCCAACTGATCTAGTGGCTGGCTCTCTTTATACGGTCTCCTCGGCTACAATTCTTCATCCTTATTAGTGGGCAGATCAACTAGATCCCCCATGCTATTTTATTCCTCTATGGCCTCAGCTTGCCACTCTGCTACAAAATTCAATTATGTAGTCTGATCATTGAGTCTCTTCTCAGCTTCCCCTTCTGATAGCTTTGCTTCTGCCAGTTCTCCTGTTGGTGCATCTTCAACTTCCTCCAACTTCTCCTCAGAATGGAATTCTGATTCACCTTCTGCTATAGACCTCAGCGTTGCAGTCATCATTTGTTCATCTCCCTAGCTTAAATTTTCGAGCAATTTCTCTGAATGCTCTTTTTCCAAAATCTTCATGATTGTCTACTCATGGCAGTCATCTATTGGTTCTAGATGGTTCAACCAATCCTCTAGAATTTCTAACTCCAACTCACATGGAGTGAACATATTATTTGCATGCTCTTCTTTTGCTGGGGTAGATTTTGACGTCTGCTCCATTTCTTCTTTCTCTTTGACCGTCTCTATTGGTTGTCCTTTTGTTGTTGTTACCGCAACATCTTCCCTGGCCTTGTCTTGGCTGCTAGGTAGGAATATCTGAATTCCTCCAATGATCAAGAGATTCCTATGATCCTTCTCTATCATATCCTCTCACTGATCCAAACTCATCTCTGAGTTCATGACATTGTTAAGCAGTCCCCTCTTCTCTCCCTTGCCCACCTCACAATATGGGATTTCTTCTCTGCCCTCCTGGCAATCTATGAGATCCCCTAGTGATCCCATCTCATTGCCCACCTGGCAACTTGAAATTTCCTTTCTGCTTACCTAGCAGTCTCTGAGATCATCCAACAATCCCATCTCATTACCCATCTGGCAATCTGAACTTTCTTCACTACCTTCCCGACAGTTCATGAGATCTTCCAGTGATCTTTTATCCTCATCATTACTGATATTTCTCCCAGCTTATGGATCACAGATGTGAACCATTTCCTCTTCACCTCTAAGGCGTTCAACATGCCTCAGCCATCCTATTAATAACCTTCACTGTCCTTGGGCCAACAATTTCTTGACTAGCCACTTTGCTTTCCTCCTCAGAGGCCATTCATACACCCAATGTGTCTTTGCATTCTGTTGCACCCATAGTGCAAGCTCTTCCATCATCGCCCTCACCTCAGTGAGCTCTTCATCCATCTCATCTTTTCTCTACTGCTGGTGGTTCTTCTTTCCACCATGTCCATGGCCTTCAGTAGCAATCTTCCTGTTCCTGTCTACCCTCCTGGAAAACTTGTTGTTGTCACTCTACAACCGTGAGTTCTTCCAGCCTTTCCTAACGTCCTCCTGACTATCTATTGATTGTTGCGCACCTTGCAATAATCATCATAGAGATTCAACACTCTGTCTTCCTTTTCCTCTAGCTCCCTCTTCCTGCAATATATAGACAAATTCAAGATCTAATACCAAAATGACGTAGACCCTCGACCCTCTGGCTGTGATCCGCATAGGATTGTTCTAAATTCTCCTTGAGCCGAAGTGGCTCCCTCGGATCCCTATTGGAACCTCATGAATCCGATCCACAGGTCCTTCATGAAAACCTGCCCTGCACAACTTAACACCAGGTGAGATTATTACATCTCCATGTGACCGCAACCCAGCCTTAGTGCAAGCGCCTTTCCCAACTTGCGAGTTTGTGAGTCGATGACCCTTGACTCCTCTTTCTCCAAACCTCTGATACCCAGGATGCAATACGGGTATGGCACCCTCCTCAATAGCGCCTGCTACATATAACCATAGGCTAGGATAAACACTAGCACTACTCAAAACTCGCTACTTCGCGAGTTGGAGTGTTGAGCCCTCGTGCTCCTCCTTTGCGAAACCTCGAGGAACGATTAGTCACCAATGGGTCGACCCCTTCCCAGGTGACGTGTGTCCACCACCTGTCACCCACTTCCACCTTTCTCTGGGTTCTTGTTGCTATGCCACCTGCCAACCACGTAGTCCCCACCTAATGGACGTGACACGTGTTCACCCCAGCCCTCGACGCTCAACACTTCACGACTTTAATGATCAAGGTGCACTCCCTTCACCCTCCGAAACCCCGATACACAATGTAGCAAGGTGCCAAATCTCACGACTCTCCTTTCTCCTTGAGAGACGGTTCAGGTTGAATTGCGATTTCGCAATTCGGGGTTTTGTAGTGCAAAGAACTCTGCCTCCCAGCTCGCAATACCCGAATTCGCGAAATGGACCGACGGTCCAGATCTATCTGAGATTGATGGTCAATCCTACGATTCTCGTGATTTCGCGAGCTCTCCACGGAGAATTCTAACCATCCGAGTCACTCCTCAATGGCTTCTTCCCAACGACTGAGTGTTCTCCCTCCTGAACTTAATTTCTATGTGACAATTTTGATCTCTGTCTCCCTTTGAACACTTCAACGGTGTTATCCCTCTTGAGCTTTCAATTGCAAACTCAAGCCTCCAAAAAGAGCCCTGCTCGCACTACTTGCGTCAATCTTTCAAATAACTTCCAGTTATTTGAGTCTTCGACCCTATGCACTCTTTGCAATAGTATTCCTTCAAATTTCCCCTTGGAATATTTTCAAAGTTTCAAAGGCCTCGACCTTCACTTCCCCTGCGAGCTCGATATGACTTTGATGAACTCGCCTGCATTCTAGGAATGATGTCCCTCCTGAGCTCCTCAAACTCCGAACCCTTCAAAGGGTTTTCTTGGCCTCTATGACTCCTTGTAGGGTCCTTGCACACAATTGTACTATCTTCTCTGAGATTATATGTGGCTCTGACCTCAAAGTGTCTCTGCTCCTTTCTCTCCTTGAAGGGATGGAAGTTCCGTCTTCTGCAACTTCCTTCTCAAGCATGCTTTGCTGAGCCTACAAGGTGTTCAGTAACCCTATGAGTGTCTTTCTGTGACACTTCTCTTATCTTAGAACTCGAAGAGTTCCTTCTGTGCACACTTGCACCAACTGAATGCCCTCTTGGCAGAGTTCTCCAGAATCCTCAGTAATTTTGTCTTCCCAGTGCCCTCCTCTACACAGTTCTTCCTTCAAGGTGTTTAGCAACCTTGAGGCCTCCTCCTTGAGTCAATGACTTCCTCTGGTGCGCCCTCCTAGCACGTCTTTGTCCAAATTCCGAAGAATTCAAAAGTTCACTCTATGCACTGGTTTACAGAACCCGTTGTGTTATATCATGCAACCTCTTGCATGAAGCCACAAAGAACCCGACGTAAAATCAGTAAACCCACAGATAGAAAAATCTATCTATCCCTGCAAATGCACATCTAACATCCATCTATAGAATATCATAAATGCATAAATACATTCATCAACAAACACAAAATAACTGCAACAGAGTCAAGACTTCCTCTAATCTCTAACCTATTCTCCGTTCTACTCTTCCTATCCTAAATCTAGATACAAAGAATATCCTTTTACAAAGAGGGGCTCCTTGAGCTCTTCCCTCCATCTCACCAACTCTCATTAATTTACATTCAATTACATTGAATGGCTATCTAATCTGAATTAGATCTAGATCTCAGCCTTACAACCATTTAAGGAAAACTTTATCTAAAGCCTATGCACATGCATGGTTTTTGGCTCTACCAGCATTACAACATTTAATACAATTTTTCAAAATTTGAAAAACTAGAGGGTTGCGCTTGTCCCCTTCCATTGAATGCATGCTTGATGTGCTGGCTAGTTGGCACTTGATGATGTTGGAGTGATGCTCCTGCATCACTAAGTGTGTAGGATTTTGGACCTCGAGGATGCAGAGGCATCGATGGAACCCCTTGGACTTATGATCGAGTCGGGGAGTGTACCATTGGGGTTTGATTGTTTTACTGTGATATTAGTGCATCTGCTTAGATGATATGATATGGATATATTCTGACATGATTTTTTGATGATGTAGGCTGACAATAGCTTGCCGACCAGAATCGCATGTGGAGTAAATGGGTCACGCACGACTACCAGAGATGTTGAGGGAGAGGTGTGGACAAAAACCCTACCACAGCCTACTAGCACTCTCACCGTGGCTCGAATTGTAGGTTAACGTTTACCTAGTTCGAAAGGACCCACGGTGCCATGAGGGCAGACTGCGAAAGTCACTCATGATGATTCTAAGGGGCGCACAATAAGTCGGGGGCCTTATTCCTTAGAGGCCCTTAGTCTCCCACAATTTCACCTGGTGGAGTATTGACTCCAGGGTTTTTTTATGTCTACCAAGTTAGTCAAGATGCGAGTGGCACCCTTGGAGCATGTGGCATGTCGCACAAGGGAACAGATGAGGCAAGTGGCACCCTTGGAGCACCAAGTGTGTCCTGAAGGGAACGTCACATTTTTAATGATAAATCAATGAAACTAGATTCCCTTAGGACGAATAACGTGATAAGAATTTTTAAAACAATTTCCCTAATAAAATGTTGCCCAACATGAAAATTTAAGGTCTAGGTCTAAATTATGCTAGTGGTAAAATTTTAAATTTATATATATATATATATATATATATACAAAATAAAAAAATAAAAACAACATAAATAATAATTATACTCTTCTTTAAATCTTGTAAAAAGAAGGGGGTAAGCAATTTAAATGATTCATAAAAATCTGTTAGTGTAAAACTTAAAAAAGGGAAATAATTCCTTTATTATTTTATGATAATTTAGAATTATTAACTAAAAGGGGAAAAAGGAAAAAGGGGGTTAATTTCTACACCTGCCAATTTGAGTCCTAAATGAAAAGGGGAAAGAGGGAAATCTAAAATATTTAGGAAACTAGGAAAAGAGGGAAACACAAGGGAAAAAAGAAGAAAGTCAAACTTAGTAAGGTATCTACCATTAAGAACTTTCGAATTTAAAACTGAACTAGCAAATTGAAAATGGGGAAAGTCATTAAAACCTGTAAGAGAATTTGGGGACACCTAGGAGCGATTCTAGGAATGACTCTAGGTGGGTGAGGGAAATAAGGGAAATTAATTAATTAAGGAAATTAATTTATGGAGGAATGAAGGGGATGGGTGACACTTGTACGGGGAGGATTTTTAGGATCTAATTTTTAAAACTTTAATTAAATGATATTTTAGGAAAGTAAGGGACTTCGAAACTCTATATAATGAAGGGAGGAGAAGGATGAAGGATATTTTTTTGTTTGCGTAATGTTACGCTGTAGAAATCTCTACTTGACTGACTTAGCTTGTGGGAGTTGGGATACCCAACTCGGTGAGGAGTGGTAGCTCGGCCTTGTGAGGTGAGCTGGGAGCTAGTTGATCCTCTGGTTAGCGTGTGTGGCCCCTTTGTGGCTTGGGGGGATAAGGGGGAAGAAGAGCACCCCTAGAATTGGCTAGGAGGTACCGGTGAACTCTTGTCAGTCGGAAAGTGGGATTGCATGGAGCGCGCGGGATATCCACTCAGAGCGGGAGATCAGGAAATGATACACTCTCTTCATTTTTGTATGGTATATTGTTGTAGGATTTATGCTTGGATCTGCATGTTTAATTGGGTAAGTGAATTGATTGTCTAGATTGATGACTGAAATTTTTCTTAGCCTATCTCGATGATTGATTGACTCCCATGGCCTTCGTTTCCCCGTATGTATTGACCACCTTGTGGTGTTTTGGTTGTGACCTTTGTGTTTTTTTTGCCTTCGTCCCTAGCTCACTAGTCCTCGCCTGAGTAGTCGGCCAGGAGCCTGATCTACAATTGTTTCCTCGACGTTAATAGACCTATGGATGTCAACGCCCTTATTTTCTGTGAGAGGATGATGAGTGAAGGACACACCTGTTAGCCATCTACCCTTGATGTTTGTCCTTGGCTGAAGGTTCGCCTTGTGCCCGGATGCATTTTTTTTAACCCTGCAAATGTGATTGTTGGTGAAGTTTTTCCTTAAACCCAACATGCTTATATCTTGTCGTTATCTCATTTTTACCCTGTTTTTATATCTTGATGGATCATTTTACCTTGCATTTTTATTCTTGGACAGTTTTTAACTCCATGGGTTGTTGAAGGATAAATTTTAACCCGACGCTTTTATTCTTGGTTAAGTTATAATCTGCGTTGTGTATTTGTATTCTGGCAATGGAAAAATGATTTGATTTCATGTCTGCATTTTTATATTTGGTATTCTGGTAATCGAAAAATGGATTGATTTCATGTCTGCATTTGTGTATTGGTATTTTGGCAATGGAAAAACGATTTGGTTTCCTGTCTGCGTTTTTATATTTGGTATTCTGGAAATGGAAAAACGAATTGATTTCATGTCTGCATTTGTGCATTGGTATCCTACAATGGAAAAATGTTTTTATTTGTTGATCCCTGTCTGCGTTTTTTCTTGGGTACCCCATGCGAATGAAAAATGATTTCTTTAACCCTGGCTACGATTTATTTGGTATTTCGGGGAAATCATAATTTCTCACCTGCATTGCAACCTTAACCAGACAACGAATTTATTAAGGAAGGATTTAAACTCTACTATTTGCCCCATTCTGATTTACCGTATTTTGTTTTGCACCATTCCATTTTGAATTGATAGTTGCACCATTCTGTTTTTAATTAACAGTTTGCCCCATTCCATTTTTATATTCTCTGTGACTTGACTGAGTCTACCAACATTTTTCAGCCTTCATCGACGTGTTTTTATCACTAAATGCAAGATATCTTTATCACTGATTACATCCTGTTTTCTGCTGAAGTTACTGTGTATGTATCACTGGGTTTATAGCATTTCATCTCTAAGTCTTTAGTGTTTGATCATAGAACCCTCAACGTTTTCTTCACTGAAATTACATCATTAAAACTGCTCTAGTAATTACCAAATTAACTTAGTGCAGTAATTAGAATAGCTCCTATTAATTACCACGTTTTACCCTTTATTTGTGTAGCATTTTGACTAACTATGTTTGTTGATGTGTGGCACAATGAATTGCCCTTAAATTTTGAGTGCGTGTGTTGTTGATTGGGCATGATTTGCCATCATTTGTATATTGCGTTTTGCTGATGTGTGGTACATCGATACTCCTTTAAAACTGTGATTGCGTTGATGTGGACTGACCACGATTCGGTCCTTTCGTTGTTGTATTGTTTTTATCTCCTTCAAATTGAGTGTACCCAGCCATCTCACTGCCAAACATTAATTGCTACAGCATTTCTATTGGCCAAGTTAATTGATATATTAACTTCCATGTTAACTATTAGGATAATAGTTGTTGGGACGTGAATGGTCAGCAATTTCCTTCTTAATGATAATGGATAGCTAGCTATTTTTGGTACGGTTATCGTAGATAGACGTCTTCTGTAATTTAATTGTTTACCAGTGTCATATTTAACATTCTACATTGATATAGCTAATGTGGTTATACATCGCTAACTGATAGTTAGATTGTAATTTAGGATTAATTTAGAATTGCCCATTTAGAATTTGGGATTAAAATTCTCATGCATCTATTTTTTTGCATAATTTATTCTATTCCAAATCTGATATGCACCATCGTTTTAAGGTGCTTCCAATCCTCTATTCCTCCCTTATGTGTTTCTGTAACATACCCACTACCTAAAATCAAACTTTTTCGTTGATTTCTCAATAATGAGAATCCCTGAAGCTCGCAGCAGCAAAATTTCCAAACCCGATCCATAGGTCCTTATTTCCCTGTCACGGCCTCTTCTTCACGCGCCTGTGACATTTCCCCGATGATAGTTTCAGGATTCGGGTTTTTTTGATCCCTGATGACAAGAGTTCCTGTCCTCTCAAACTACCGATCTCCGATGAGCAATTTCACCGATACGCGCCCTTTACGCGTTAGCCCTCTTGGCTATGCTCTGGTCCATGTGACTGCTAATTCATAAGACCGCAGCCTTATCCTTCCTTCCGGGTTTTGGGCATCAAAATCCCAATGTGCTCCAACTCCCGTTAGCCCTCTAGGCTAGACTCCTAGCCCACATGATCACTATCTCACAAGACCGCAGCCTTGTCTCCCATCGGGGTTTCGAACATCGCAATGTCGAAATGCATAAACATTCTATCCTCAGAATCCCCGATATCTTGATATGATGTCAGCTTCCGCTAGTTCCTTAGGCTAGACCTTTTGGTCCACACGACCTCCCTCTATATGACCACAGTCATACCACCTATCGGGGCTTCAGGGTTTCAAATGTTGAAATGCATTTGCCCACGGGATTGTCGATCCCTCGAATCCCGATTCTCCGCTATGCTGACAGCTGGCCCACAATGGTAGTTTCCTCCTTATCGGGGTTTCAGACTTCATGATTTCGAATTGCATAAACACCTTGTCACCGAGATTCTCGATATCTCGATGACCCAAATGCCGATAGACGACTTTCTGTCGGGACTTTCCCGATGGCTTCGATTGCTGCCACGTGTCCTCCTCTAATGGATGGTCCTGGTTAACTCTTGGGATTTCACAACTTCTGATTTCCTAGACGCCTTGTCCCTAGGACTCGCGAAATGTCGAACTCCGACTCCTTTCACATATTTGACACACGTCCCAAGTGAATGGACGGTCAGATCGCTCCTCGCGATTTCATGACTTTTGATGCTCCAGAAGTCCTATCCTCAAGACTCGTGAAATGCCGAACTCCGAATCCCTTCAGATCTCTGACACGCGTCCCAAGTGAATGGACGATCAGATCACTCCTCGTGATTTCATGACTTCTGATGCTTCGAAAGTCTTGTCCTCAAGACTCGCGAAATGCAAAACTCCGACTCCCTTCAGGTCTCTGACAAGTGTCCCAAGTGCATGGACGGTCAGATCGCTCCTCGCAATTTCACGACTTTTGATGCTCCAGAACTCTTATCGTCAAGACTCGCGAAATGAAGAACTACGACTCCCTTCAGATCTCTGACACGCGTCCCAAGTGAATGGATGGTCAGATCGCTCCTCACGATTTCGGGACATGAAATGCTCCGACGTTCTTGACCTCGAGAACTCCGATATCCCGAGTACCAATATCCTGATGTGTCAACCTTCTCGTCAGGATTTTACCTCTATTGTTCATGAAGGATTAACCATCATGCATCTCCTAACAGATCCAACAACTGTCAGGTTTTCTAGCTAAGATTTGACAGCTCAGATCTATCCCACGTTGCACACTCTCCCACTACTCTCTGGATGTGGAAAAACCAACGGTCCAGATACTTCCACAGACCTTGGGGATCTACGGTCCCGATTTCCTCGCTATTCACGAAGATAGAGGAAAAGGGGAAAGGCACATAACGCCCTTCCTTCTTTCGTCAATCTAATGGTCGTGAATGACCACAGATCTTCTGACAGGACCTCGTCCATTGCCCGATACCTATCCCTACGCTGTTACTTCGGGATTTTAAGGGGGGTCATTCCTCCTCGTACAGGGTTGTTAAGACTTGTGCATTCAAATCCTTTCCCCAGGTTCTTGGTAAACCTTTCCAAGGAGGGAATCTTTGTGAAAAGATCTATTCCGGGGTATCCCTGGAGACAACTAAGGAGAAACAAATTCCCGAGAACGGACTGGAAGTCTGACTTGGTTCAACTTTCGTATAATTAAATTCATTTATCAACATAAGTCATGCGGGGTTTTTCTGTTATAAGCATACATCTATCATTTCTTATCAAAACACTGCACAGACATTCTTATACTATAATCATTCACAATTTCACAGTTTATGAGCATACATGTCAGCATATGAATGTCAAGATGCAAGATGTAAAACACTTATCATAAATAACACCAGAAGTGAGTTCAACTGCTAAGAGGAGTGCTCGTTTCCACCCAACCGTAGGCGTAGCGACTCCCAGCAGATTTACCACTAGCCACCACTGAGCTGAGACCACGAAGCTGTGAGACTGTGTCTCTCTGTCTGCCAGTGACTAGAAGCGAAGGTTTCAATCCTTCCTCTCTGCTATCACTCACTCTGTGTAATGCCAGAGTTCCCCTCACATCTGCACTCTCCAATCGCTTCTTCCCCATGCCTTATCCTCTTGCGAGGTTGTGTGTGGTGCAATTACCCTCGCACTGATCAGGCCTGACGACTCTACGGATAGGCGGTTCACCTCCCCATCCCTCATTAAGCCATCAACCTGCTAGCCTGCAAGGCATTAAATTCAAGGCCAGTGAGCCTCTTTTGGTTCTCCGGGCCAGTGGAGTCCAAATACGGTATTAATTCTCGATGGAAATTAACACCACCTTTCTAGGTTCCCTCCACAACCATCGTGGTCTCTTTTTCTTCACATTCCCTCTCAGCAGTTCTGCAATAAATTCAAAATGTTATTCACATTCATTGACCTCTTCCTCAAGGTCCATTTACATCACATATTCACATTTATGAGTTTTCCATAGTTCTTGGCCAGTCCAGTTATATTTACAAGCTGGGGGAAACAGGGTGTTACGATTCCCTCCCCCTTAAAAAGGAACATCGTCCTCGATGTTCTTATCTACTAACATGAATTGCATGTACAGAAGTAAACAAAATCGGATATGCCTGTTTCATGGCATCCTCCATTTCCCATGTAGCCTCATCTGGGCCAAAATGTTTCCACTACACCTTAACCTGTGCAATGGTTCTGTTCCGGAGTGGGGTTTCCTTTCTGTCCAGTATGCATTGGGGTTTTGGTAGGAATTCTCCCTCCGGTTCCACCTGGATCACAGACCAGTCAATTATATGATTAGCATCATGTACATACTTCTTCAATAATGAAACATGGAAAACATTATGTGCTTTTACTGTGGGAGGAAGTGCTAGCCGATAGGCTACAGGTCC
>ML777097.1:97667-116441 GCA_009831015.1 Picea engelmannii
TATACATGGTCTCCCATTTTGAACTCTCTTGGAGTTCTCTTTTGGTCAGCATAACTTTTCTGTCGGTTCTGGGCGATCTTCAGATTTTGTTTTATCTGAGCTACTTGTTGTTCCATTTCTTTCAGCATGTTGGGTCCAAAAGAGATCCTATTTACAGGATTACTCCAGCTGACTAGAGTATTACACTGTCTACCATAGAGGACATTGAAGGGACTCATCTTTAAGTATGCTTGGTAGCCATTGTTGTAGGCAAATTCTACCAATTGTAGGTAGTCTTCCCATTTCCTGGGTTGGTGCATTACATGCATCCTTAACATATCCTCTAATATCTGATTTACTCTTTCTGTATGTCCATCAGTTTGAGGGTGATAGGCGGTGCTAAACAACAATTTAGTCTCTAATCCCGCCATCAGTGACTTCCAAAAATTGGAAGAAATTTTTGTGTCTCTGTCAGATATTATCTCCCTTGGCATACCGTGCAGTCAGAATACCTCTTTCATGAATATATGGGCGATATCTATCGCCTTGCAGGTTGATTTGACGGGGATGAAATGAGCAGACTTGCTCAGTTTATCCACCACTACCATAATGGCGTCATTCTATTTGGTTGAAGTTGGTAATCCAGTGATAAAATCCATGGAGATGGTTTCCCATTTCCATTCTGGGATGGGTAAAGGGTGTAGTAGTCCTGCTGGGTGTCAATGTTCTACTTTAACCTGCTAGCACTCAATGCATTGGGCCAAATATTTGGCTACGTCCTTCTTCAATCCAGGCCAATAAAATTGTTTACGGGTGGCGGTGATCATTTTCTGGTATCCTGGGTGACCAGTGTAGGGTCTTTTATGTAGTTCATCCATGATGAACCTCTTCAAGTCGTCACAATTGGGAATGTACAGTCTATCTCTGTGAGTGAGCAGACCTCCTTCGGTCATCTGATAGCCTTCATATTTTTCTCCAATGGGTTCTTGCTATAGGTACAGGGTCACATTTCAAATGAAGGGATCTATTTATTGTGCCTCTTTGACTCTGTTCTTGACATCTGTCTCGCAGGTACTCACTGTTGCCAGGTGAATCATTTTCATGCTTCTACTGAGGGCATCGACCACCCTATTTTCCTTCCCTTTAATGTGTTTGATTTCAAAATCAAATTCTCTAAGGAGGGGCTTGTCTAGCATTGAGATTTGGTTGGTCGAACAAATATCGTAATCCACAGTGATCTGTCATAAGCGCAAATTTTCTTCCCAAGAGGTAATGCCTCCACATTTTTAAGGCATGCACTATGGAAGCCAGTTCTAGATCATGAGTCACATAGTTGACCTCATGTTCATTCAATTTTAGAGATTCATAGCAGATCACCTTTCCTTCTTGCATAAGGACTCCTCTGAGCCCTTCTTTACAGGCATCTGTGCACACAAGGAAGTCAGCTTCTAGGTCAGTGATTTTCAGCATGAGTGCATGGGTCAGTAGATGTTTCAAGGTTTGGAATTTTGTCCCCTTCTTCTGGAGGGAAGTGATTGGACAACCAATCTTGGAGAAATATTTTATAAATCTCCTATAGTATCCTGCCAATCCCATAAAGGATCTGATGTCTGAGACATCCTTTGGGGTAGGCCATTCCATGATAGACATGATCTTGTCAGGATCTACTGCTACCCCTTCCTCGGACAGAACATGTCCCAAGTAGTGTATTTGCTTCTTAAAGAAGTCACATTTACTGAATTTGGCATAGAGTTGATGCTCTCTTAGCACTTGTAGCACAAGTCTAAGATGTTCTTCATGTTCTTCTCTATTCTTAGAGTAGATTAAAATGTCATCAATAAAAACTAGTACAAATTTATCTAAAAATTTACTGAGTACATTGTTCATTAAGCACATCAAAGTGGCAGGGGCATTGGTTAACCCGAATGGAACTACCACAAATTCATAGTGACCATACCGTGTCCAGAAAGTGGTTTTATGGATTTCTTTACCCTTAATTCGGACTTGATGGTATCCTGACCTCAAGTCAATATTTGAGAAAATAGACGTGCCTCCCAACTGGTTGAATAGATCATCGATCCTAGGTAAGGGGTACTTGTTCTTTATGGTTACTTTATTAAGTTTCCTATAATCTATACACAGTCTAAGGGTGCCATCCTTCTTTTTCACAAACAGGACTGGTGCTTCCCATGGGGACATGCTGGTTCGAATATAACCCTTATCCATAATTTCTTTCAATTGCAATTTGAGTTCAACTAATTCAGGTGTGCTCATCCGGTAGAGTGTTCTGGACACCGGCACCACTCCTGGTGCGAGTTCTATCAAGAAGTCAATGTCTCTTCTCGAAGGTAGACTCGGTACCTCCTCCGGAAACACATCTTTGTATTCTCTCAGGATAGGGTGATCATCCGGGCTTGGTTTAGCGCCTTCGATGGTTTTTATCACTTGTATTGCATATAGGGGACATCCCTTTCGACAATACTTTCTCATTTGTAGGGCTGATATTTGTCTCACCGAGACCATTTTTCGGATCCCTTGGAGGGTTGTCCTTTTTCCTTCTTTGCTCACACATTCTAAGGTTTTATGGTAATAGTCCAGTTTGGCTTTATGGGTGGCCAGCTAGTCCATACCAATCAACAGGTCGTATGATCCGAAGGGTAATACATTAAGGCTTGCTTGGGTGGGAAATTCACCCAACATTAATTGGCAGGATGGTATGACCTCTACTACCTTTCTTTTTGTGCCAGTGGCTAACTGTACCAACCATGGTTTAGTTTGCTTCTATGGCTGTAGTTTACACTTACCAACAACTCTAGGGGCTATATAACTCAAATTTGAACCAGGGTCAATCAAAACAGACACTAGATGGTTGAAAATCATACCTTCTATTTCCACCACTGAAGCTTGGTGGTCAGCTTGGTTATTATCAAAGGCTGCATAAATCTGTGGCACACTCCTTGCCACATCATTGACTGTGGTAGCTTCCTGAATGTTATAGACTTTCTGATTGTTCTGTTGTCGTTGTGGACAGTCTCTCCGGAGATGCTCTTCTCCGCAATCCCATCATTTCAGAGGTTCTTTCTTTGGGTTATCAGTCTTTACTGGTATAGGTCCAGAAGTTTTATTTCCATCCACCGAGGGAAAGTTCTGCTGGAGTACACTCCAGGTTGGGAAGTTCATTCCGGGGTTCTTTTTGTATTTTTTAAATCCTGAGGATTTGCTCCCCTTTTTCTGAAATCTCGAACCACTCTTATGTTTCCAGTCTCCACGAGACTTTGCCCGATGTCCATATTGTTCATGAAAATATGTTGCCTTTCGTATAGTGTCTTATAAGGTCTTTGGCTCGTCGAATTGGATTCGGTTCCGGTATTCCTTGGGTATCCCACTGACGAAGCATTGTGCCTTTGCCTTATCTTCTTTGATGTAGGGTACATATCTCAATAAGTCGAGGAATTTGTTGACATATTTCTCCATAGTAAGTTGTCCCAGTTTGCGTTCATAAAACTCTTTATCCTTCTCGTCGAAGTATCTTTCCGACAAATACTTCTTCCGAAAGTACTTCTCAAACCATTTCCAGGACAGGTCCTCCTCGCGGAGCCCTTTCATATTCTTAAGGTCTTCTCACCAGATGGAAGTCTTTCCGTTCAGATTGAAAGTGGCCACTCGGGCCTTCAAATTCTCTAAAAAATCATGGAATCTGAAATATTTCTTCAGTCCAAGTAGCCAGGCCTCGGCTTCCTCTCCCTTCTTTATCTCACTGTTGAAGGAGGGAGGTTTGGCCTTTTTGAATTCCTCAAATTTATGACTCTTGGAAGTCTTTTGCTTCTTCTATTTTCTTTGAGAATAGGAACTGGTCCTGCTGCTGGAAGAGCCTTCTGAATCACCAGCTTCCTTCTCAGTGGAATCGTCTGACACCGGTCCTTTACCTCTTGGGTGGACCTTTCTTGACGTGCTTCTCTCAGTATGGCCACTGATATGACCATGATTCTGCATCTTAGGTTCATGTTTCATTTGTCTCTATAGGTCGGATAAGCTCTGCAGTAAAACTGCATTAATTTCGGTTTGTTTTTCTTGTTCTTTCATCATCGTTTCATTGTCGGCCTTGCATCTTTGCAATTCAACCATGAGACTCCTCACAGTCTCGGCTAGGTCTGGAGGGGTTCCTATTGCCCTTCTTTTGTCAGACTCTTTGCCTCTATTGTGGGAGCCTTCTCCCACCTCTTGGTGAGTAACCATACTCTGCGCCTGTAGATTCCCACGGTTGATCGTCTTCTATAGTGAAAAAGACAAACGCTGGTTATTAGTCAAGAGTTAAATTCATTTTTATAATTTGCGCATAAATTCATAATTCTTTCACATGCATACACAGTCGGGTTCTCATTTTCCAATTTTTTAATCCTGGACAAGAGGGTTAAGTTAGGGGGTTACTCCTCATAGGAGTTCTTCGAATGGAGCTTATGCGCAACTCGTTCATGAGCCCAATCAGGCCAAGTGTTGTAACCATTCTCTGATACCACTTTGTAACATACCCACTACCTAAAATCAAAATTTTTCGTTGATTTCTCAATAATGAGAATCCCCGAAGCTCGCAGCAGCGAAATTTCCAAACACGATCCATAGGTCCTTATTTCCCTGTCACGGCCTCTTCTTCACGTGCCTGTGACATTTCCCTGATCATAGTTTCGGGCTTCGGGGTTTCGTGATCCTTGATGACAAGAGTTCCTGTCCTCTCGAACTCCCAATCTCTGATGAGAAATTTCACCAATACGTGCCCTTTACGCGTTAGCCCTCCTAGCTATGCTCTGGTCCATGTGACTGCTAATTCATAAGACCGCAGCCTTATCCTTCCTTGGGGGTTTTGGGCTTCAAAATCCTGATGTGCTCCAACTCCCATTAGCCCATAAGGCTAGACTCCTGGCCCACATGACCACTATCTCACAAGACCACATGCTTGTCTCCCATTGGGGTTTCGAACATCACAATGTCGAAATGCATAAACATTCTATCCTCGAAATCCCTGATATCCCGATATGACGTCAGCTTCCGTTAGTTCCTTGGGATAGACCTTTTGGTCCACACGACTTCCCTCTATATGACCACACTCATACCACCTATCGGGGCTTCGGTGTCTCAAATGTTGAAATGCATTTGCCCACGGGATTGTCGATCCCTCGAATCTCGATTCTCCACTATGCTGACAGCTGGCCCGCAATGGCAATTTCCTCCTTATCAGGGTTTCGGACTTCGCGATTCTGAATTGCATAAACACCTTGTCACTGGGATTCCTGATATCCCAATGACCCAAATGCCGATAGATGAATTTCTGTCAGGACTTTCCCCGATGGCTCCGATTGCTACCGCGTGTCCTCCTCTGATGGACGGTCCTGGTTAACTCTCGGGATTTCGTGACTTCTAATGTCCTTGACGCCTCGTCCCTAGGACTCGCGAAATTTTGAACTCCGACTCCTTTCATATCTCTGACACACGTCCCAAGTGAATGGACGGTCAGATCGCTCCTCGTGATTTCATGACTTCTGATGCTCTGGAAGTCTTGTCCTCAAGACTCGCGAAATGCTGAACTCCGACTCCCTTCATATCTCTGACACGTGTCCCAAGTGAATGGACGGTCAGATCACTCCTCGTGATTTCCCGACTTCTGATTCTTTGGAAGTCTTGTCCTCAAGACTCGCGAAATGCCGAACTTCGACTCCCTTCAGGTCTCTGACATGTGTCCCAAGTGCATGGACGGTCAGATCGCTCCTTGCGATTTCACGACTTCTGATGCTCTAGAAGTCTTGTCCTCAAAACTCGTGAAATGCTGAACTCTAACTCCCTTTAGATCTCTGACACATGTCCCAAGTGAATGGACGGTCAGATCGCTCCTCACGATTTTGGGACTTGAAATGCTCCGACATTCTCGACCTTGAGAACTCCGATATCCCGATGTGTCAACCTTCTCGTCGGGATTTTACCTCTACTGTTCACGAAGGATTATCCCTTATGCATATCCTAACAGATCCAATGACTGTCGGGTTTTCTAGCTAAGATCTGATGGCTCAGATCTATCCCATGTTGCGCACTATCCCACTACTCTGTGGACGTGGAAAAACCAACGATCTAGATACTTCCATAGACCTTGGGGATCTACGGTCCTGATTTCCTAGCTATTCACGAAGATAGAGGAAAAGGGGCAAGGCACATAACACCCTTCTTTCTTTCGTCAATCTAACGGTCGTGAATGACTACAGATCTTCCGATGGGACCTCATTCGTCGCTCGATACCTATCCCTATGTTATTACTTCGGGATTTTAAGGGGGGTCATTCCTCCTCATACAAGGTTGTTAAGACTTGCGCATTCAAATCCTTTTCCCAGGTTCTTGGTAAACCTTTCCAAGGAGGGAATCTCTGTGAACAGATCTATTCTGGGGTATCCCTGGAGACAACTGAGGGGAAACAAATTCTCGAGAATGGACTGGAAGTCTGAGTTGGTTCAACTTTTGTATAATTAAATTCATTTATCAACATAAGTCATGGGGTTTTTCTGTTATAAGCATACATCTATCATTTCTTATCAAAACACTGCACAGACAGTCTTATACTATAATCGTTCACAATTTCACAGTTTATGAGCATACATGTCATCATATGAATGTCAAGATGTAAGATGTAAAACACTTATCATAAATAACACCAGAAGTGAGTGCAACTACTGAGAGGGGTGCTCGTTTCCACCCAACCGTAGGTGTAGCGACTCCCAATGGATTTACCACTAGCCACCCCCAAGCTGAGACCACGATGCTATGAGACTGCGTCTCTCTGTCTGCCAGTGACCAGGAGCGAAGGTTGCAATCCTTCCTCTCTACTATCACTAACTCTGCATAATGTTAGAGTTCCCCTTGCATATTCCCTCTCCAATCGCTTCTTCCCCATGCCTTATCCTCTTGCGAGGTTGCATGTGACACGATTACCCTCGCGCTAATCAGGCCTGATGGCTCTATGGATAGGCGGTTCACCTCCCCATCCCTCATTAATCCATCAACCTGCCAGCCTGCAAGGAATTAAATTCAGGGCCAGCGAGCCGCTTTTGGTTCTCCGAGCCTGTGGAGTCCAAATACGATATTAATTCTCGGTGGAAGTTAACGCCACCTTTCTAGGTGCCCTCCACCGCCATCGTGGTCTCTTTTTCTGCACATTCCCTCTCAGCAGTTCTGCAATAAATTCAAAATGTTATTCACATTCATTGACCTCTTCCTCAATGTCCATTTACATCACATATTCACATTTATGAGTTTTCCATAGTTCTTGGCCTGTCCAGTTATACTTACAAGCTGGGGGAAACATGGTGTTACAGTTTCCCACCATCTTGCTAGGCTTGATCTTAGTGCAACATATAATGTCAATAATATTTGTTTGTTGGGTATATGTAACTCAAAATATTTAACAAAAGAACTTACATTAGGTAATCCATTAAACCTTTGTGTATCATGTACCTCTGTTATGATCTAGCACAAAGATAGAGTAATGCGAGAATATCTTATGGTTGATACTTCATACAATCTATGTTTCCAATGTTCAAGTCCTTTTCCTGAGTGTGATGTGAAATAGATAATTCTTCTCCAACTAAGTGCACCATATGTAATGGGATTAGTGTATTCATCTATGGGCATTGTCATATTACACAAGTTAAGAATTTATATTATTGTGGGCTCCACATATCTTCTTTCCTCTATGGGGTCTAATGGTGCAGTGACCTTTAAGCCTCCTCCTTCAAAAATCACTTCTCTCTTCTTCAATTTAATAATATCCTTATTGTCAAAGGCCCAATATATTCCAAGAAATGTTGGATACGGCTGACTCTTATCCATAATATCAATGACCTCAAATTTGGCTACACTGCACACTCCATCTATGCTAATAGGTACTCTTACCAGTCTCCTAATCAATATTAGCATATGTTGTCTTGCCATCCTCAACTGAACAATTTACCAAAATATTTTTGAATTCCCTATCATTTCCCACTTTTTTCTTGGAAGAACATTGACATCTGATCCTAAGCCCAAGATGACATTATCCATGTGATACTCTCCTATCTGGACACTTAATTTGAATTCTCTGTTTTTCCTCTTCTTGCACAATACACTTGGTTTAGTGCTATTTGGTCATAGGTATTTATCCGTCTTGGGTACACTGATCAATCATCATGCAGAATGCATTCAACATTGTTTCTTCCTTCATCAATTCTAAATAACTCTTTAAAAAATATTTCAAATTATTTACCTTTTCGACTAGCCTTTCTAGAATAGTGCGATCATAAACTGAAGACATATCATATATTGGTTGCGCTTTTGAAGTTGAGGCTATCAAGTACATTCCTATTATCTCCTTCATGGATTGTTTATATATATCTTTCTCCTTCTGTGGATTAAATGTTGTCATAGGATCAATTTTTTTCCTTATCCATTGCTCAACCCCCTTTCCATTTTTCATAAAAAATAGTTTAGTTCTTGTTCCTCCATGCATAACGACTACAAATTTGGGTTGATCGTCACACTCCTCGGATTCTATCATATGCAGGCTCCAGTTCTATTTTTGATTTTGATTCTAATGTTAGTTCTAGTTCACTTTCACCTGCCATTTTCCTATCAGTTGAGGATAGCCTTCTATCGCATGTTCTAATGCTATGAAATATGTGCACGTCGTACAAGGATTTGGGTAGTATAATTCTAAATTTCTTGGTTTATTATAGTTATAGTAGATTATTGGTCTTCTTCCTCCTCGACCAAATCCTCCATTTCCTTGACCACTACCAAATCCTCCTCATCCACCCTGGTTAAAGCATCTTGTACTTTTCTACTATGGAGCTCCTCCCTCTATTGTGCCATTTTTTTCTTGAATTTTATATGAATATGAAGTATGGTCTCTCTAAGTCAAATGAAACACAATATTTCTCATCATGTCCTATGTATTTGCAAAAATTAATGAACAAATTGTTGGGTGTACTCTCGTAATTCTGTAGTAATGGATAATCAGTCGGATGATGTCCCTAAGTTTTGCATATTTCACAATACCCTACTCCTTCTGCCAATGGATTCAGTTCTCCTATGGACATATAATGCACAAATGCTAGACATTCTTCCCTTTGATGGCCAACTATATTACATGTAATACACCAAACTTGTTCATGCTTTTACTTTTCCTTCGTTATCTCTAATAATTGAATTCTCAACATAGCCAACTGTGACTATATATGTGACATACCTTCGCCATATCCTATAGGATATGGTTCCAACTTCATCACAATTTCTAATTCTTCGGGCTGAGACATGACCTTTTGTTGTGTCAATGGAGAACGAATGTAAGGAAATAGACCTACAATAAACCATTCTCGATGTTGTTCTTCAGGAATATGAAATGTTAATCTACCCATCAAATATTTAAATATTTGGTTGTAATCCAAAAATATCTCATTATGTACTTGCTTGATCTTTTTCATCTCTGTAATATACAAAAATTTGGATTTCGACTTCTAAAATTCTTTTAAGAACGCTTGTCCAATATCTTCCAAAGTTCTTGATTGTCCTGCTGGTGTAGTAGTTTGGTACTTCATGTACCATAGCAGTGTATCACTTGTGAATGTCATGTCTAGATGTGAAATATTCATTTATTCATCTCTCACATTCTTCATAGTCCATATTTTGTCCCACATAAATAGATGTTGTTATGGGTCCTTCGACCTTGCTCCTTGAAATTCAAGCATTCTTAGTGTATGATTTGTTCCTTCCATTTTATTCCATGTAGTAATTATCTTCACTGATTCTAACTAACTCTAGCTCGAATTACCCCAAAAGTGCTAAGAACTTCTCATATTTCAAATCCTCGGAACTTCAGACCCCAAAAAACATTTACATATTTATACATCAAATTGGGCTAAGTCTATTACAATGAGGAAAAAATGTCCCAAAAACCCAACGGTCTATAACCATTTTCTTCCCTTTGCATGTTGATTCATCGTGCTTCCTTATATCATGCACTTTGACTACTCAAAGTCTAATCTCATCATGTAGTCTAGTCCATATTCTAATTACCTTTTATTCTTTAACTTATTCTTGCGTAGATCCTATAACTTGACCAAAATTCCTATCCAACAAGGATCAATGACCAATAATTTTTCTTAACATGCTTTGTTTCCATGTTTATACCCTTCATGTTTTGATAAAACTTGCATCTTTTTGAGACTATGAGAGCCAAGAAACCAAGAACACAACCCTCAATGCTTATGTTAACTTGTAGATGAAATTTTCCATATTGGTGTTTAAATTTGAAGAGGAATGAGGTTGTAATTTCACATGCATTTCCACTAATCTTCGTCATATTTAAAAATTCAATTTCCAGTTCCCCCTTTCTTGCTTGGGAATGATTTTTTTAGATATTTCAATCACAGCTAAAATGAAAACTTTTATAATCTTTGACATGTCATTTCCAGTTGTCCATCAATAGTTGTATTGCCATCCTTATACACACTTGTAAATGTGAGCTAATTCCGGCTCACTTAGTGTGTCCTTAGAGGCATAATGCCTGGGTTCACAACCCACACTGTCACTTTGACTGGAACCTCTTCCATATAGGCTCACTCTTAGGGAAGCCAAGGGGGGTAGTCCCTAGTTTCTAGTTTAGTTTTAGAGTTAAGTTCTAGGAGTTAGTTTTAATTTGTTAAGGCTTGGGGGGATTCTAATCCTAAGATGCACAAGCAACAATGCAAGATGCAAGGGTTAATATGTTAAGAAAGACCTTTTCCTATGGAAACTAAGACTAGTGCCTAATATTGGGTAAGGGGTCAACTAGATGTTAGGGTGATTTGTTACAAGTATGATTACAAGTTATACAAAAGAATAGTTGAATAAAAAATTTGAAGTACAATATTTACAATTAAAGAATGCTAAAACACATCAAACAAGCTAACCACTTTAATGATTTGTGTGCAGGTTACAAGAAGATCAAAGCATCATATTGCATTTATGAGATCATCATCAATACATCATCAATACATCAACAAATAAGAGTTATGAGTTTTAAGAACAAGTATTATGAAGATGAATGATACCCACTCTTAGTTATTAGACCCTCAAAGTATTTATTAGGTTACGCCCAAGGTTGGATTATTAAGCTTCCTTAAGATTATTAAGTTTTAGTTACTTTTATCAAGCTTTCACCAAAGCCTCCTCCTTCTATTGCCAAATGAATGTTGGATGTTCAAGAAGTATGGAAACAAGGCCTACCCTAGTTTCCTAGGTCAGCCCAAAAGATTGAGTTCTCACAGAAAGGACGCTCTGCGCCACGAGACCGTCCCTATCCTAATCACCTTTCATTGCCCCTCAATCCCTGTTTTAGATGGTGAATATGGTCGTCTAAGGTACCCTCAAGAGTCTATTAAGTTAAGATATGAACAAGGTAGACTTTTAGGAGTGTTTTAGAGTGTTTTAAGGATTTTATGACACTTTTAAGATGTGATTTAGTGACTTGGCGGAAAATCACTTCAACCTAAAATGTGTTTCTTAAGATTACCAATGAAAGGGCATTAACGCATATATTCTATGTGAGAGAAAATCACTAGATGCACAAATAGATATCTTGAAAAGTAAAGGAAGAAATTACAAGGGCAAGAACAACTTGCCAACCAAGAAATGAAGGACAATCACACTTATCTTATGATTAAGAGCATTTAGATATCAGCATTAAGTGTGAGAAAGAAAAAGATTTAAGTGTTTTCCTACACTTCCAACTTATCAATGAGATTACTTCAAGCATATGGAAAATGGCCTTAATAGATCATAGAAATAAATAAAAACACCATTCACTTATTGAATCATTTAGAGTTATAGATCTAAGCATCTAAGAAAAAGATTTAAACTTTGAAGATCTTTAAGCATGCAAGTAGATCTAATTAAGTTATTATGCCCAATATGCTTAAGCTAAGGATTAACCATGTATGAGATCTAGATCTAGAATATTTTAGAACATTAAGCACTTAGATCACAATCACATATTAAAACCCTAAACTTACCTTTGGGGTATTCCTATCCCAATAGGTAGGAAATTAATTAGCTTTCTTAATCTTTAGGAAATATTGAGAAAAAGAGAGAGGCAAGAAAGCAAGAGAATGGAACAAGGAGAAAGACAAGAAGCAAGCAAACAAACAAGAAAACCAAGCAAACCCCAAACCCGATGTCCTAGGATAAAAAGGGAAAGAAAAATGCAAAAATATAGATCTACGCTAAGCCCTAGCTACCCCAAGGCTCACACGTGGGAGGAGGCCATACCACTCCTTCTACCACAACTATGAGCCACTAAATGAAAGAAAGAAGGAGAAGAAATGAACCAAAATTCTTAAAAATTGAAAAAGGGGGTTGAGAAATAGCTACCAATCCCTTTGGGGGATCTTTGAGTGTTCTGTGGATGCCTTTGGGTAGCCAAAACCCTTCTCAACTAGATTTGAACCTGCAAACACCAGCAATGTATTCTTGCTGGAAATGCTACACACAACCAAAAGAGTGAAGAATTTTTTTTGTCTTTTTAGGGCAAATTTTTTTCTTAAGATCAATTTATAATATTTGATAAAAATGACATATCTTGCTAAGTTAAACTAGTTGAAATATGTATGGAAATGAACAACAATATAGAAGAAGAGAAATAATGAGAAAGGAATGGAGTTTATGTGAGTCTCAATGAAAGACGTTTTCTAAAGGCATTCCAAATGAAACCCTTGAAGTCAACCTGCAAGATCTAACACAATGGCATGCATACAATAGATAATATGGATGGTTAAACTAACAAGATGAAATACTTGCACCTTATCTAGCTAACCAACATATATAGATCTATAAGACTACTCTTTGCGAGATCTACTCAAATAAAATACTTTACCTAAGATCTACCTATGCATCCATCAAATTAAACCAAAACAATGTTACCTCATGTGTTGTAAGAACCAAAACACTTGTAGATCTTCTGAAAATCCTCCAAAGTTTCTCCTGTATTATTACTCAAGAAAGTGGATCTTGGAGAAATACTTTCTCCAAAACCCTAAGAGCCAAAGAATGGAAATGATGGAACAATGAAAGAGAGAGAGAGAGAGAGTGAGAAATCAAGTAGCATAACAATAGCTCAAGATATGGTGAGTTGGGATTGAGTAAAGGGATCTATTCATACTTGGAGAGGCAAACCTACCTCTCTTGGATTAATGCCAAGTGTCCACCATCAAGCACAAGATGAGAACCCAAGGCTAGAGCACACCATCTAGGGTTTAGATAATAGATATAGGGTGTAGGTTGTTGTGGGAAATGTTGGGATCAAGAAAATAGTAGTAGGAGGTCTATGGGATTCGTGCCAAGGGAGAGGAAGAGGCCCCAAACAATAAAAACATTTTTTTCTTAGATATCCACAAGAGGAGGTTGTAACTCTCCTTGGAGGGCACACCACTTGGGGGAGAGGAAAGGAATGGAGGGAAAAAAAAGAATTGTGAGGTGTTCAGATTAATAAAAAAGGGTAGTGGGAGGCTAATAAAAGCATGCCAAGGGATATCATAAGTCTCCCAATGATTTTTTTTATATTTTTTTTACTTTTTGTAGACTTTCTAGAAGGAAGGCATACCACTCTAGGAAAAATGACATTTTTTCTTTATGGCTAGGTGGGGGACTGATGTGAGGGTTGGAAAAGGTTAGGAAAGGTTAGGAAAGGTTAGGGAAAATCTCTCTCACCTGTATCCATCTTTACATCATCCTTTTAACTCATTTTTAAAAAATACATTTTTGTTATGTTTGGACTTTAGCAATTAAAATTGTTGTTATTGACTGACTAACACTCCGGGTGGACAAACCCATAGAAAACGTTGCCCGAATGAGTTGAAACTTGGTCTAAGGGTGTATGAGGTGCTATTCCATTTATTTTGAGCACAAATACCCCTATCAAAAATCCAAGGACCTAGTTTTTACAATTTTTGCTCAAAAATAATTAATTAATCAAATAATTAAACCTCCAAACTTGGGGAAATTTATTTAAAAATTAATTAATTAAAAAAAACTATACTAGACTCGACGAAACTCCGCAAAAATTTCCAAGATTTCTTTCATGTTCATTTACAATGATTCCCTACAATAGTTACCAAAAGATAAACCCACTAGAACGTCGTTCACCACTTTGGAGGAATTATAGCAAGTGTGAGGGAAAAACTCAAGGGAAATCAATAAGGTTGAAAAGCCCAATTGATAACCTGAGGATAAAAAACGCTCGGTGAAAGGAAATATCCCAGTGAACCGATCATAAGGTAACTAACCTAGACATGACTCATGCAGACCTATTACATTATTAACCCATGCAAGGGTGTGGAAATTCCAATTACAAAAAGAAGTGTTGGGGCCAAACATGCCCTGTAGAACCAAAATCTCTTCGACAAATGAGCATCTGATAATAAATCTCTTCATGGAACATGGAGTTGACCACCTATGTTCGAGAGGCGGTCAACATCAGGCTCCACATGGGGACATGTGTATGATCTTCTCACTCGAGACAGAGAGCATTACGAGAATCCAACACCTACCACATAGTGCTCACCAATAACCAACATAAGAATACATATATACATGATTAAATAAATGAATTCCATATACAAAATTTACAAGATGAAATGACTAAAGTACAACATCCATATTTTACAACAAATGAAATCTATAGTACAGAAAAAAATGTTTCTAAGTACATATTGACATAATAAATTGAAATAATACAAAATTAAAATACAAAGAAGGGTTAGAGATACATTACAAAAACCCATGCAATGGATGAAATGATGCCACAAGTGTCTGAAACATCCTTGTCCAGGATGACTCACAAAATATCCCTTCCCAAGTTTTAACAACTTGGAACTTTTTGTGCGGAAGAACCAACCAGACTTCATGCGCCTTCCTTCCTTCAACCAAACACTGGAATATGAAAAGCCATGTAAACTTTGAATACATTTTTGCTCATGACTGTCAAGGTGGGAGGCCAACCATTACTCATAATGATATGACATCATTAAACTGAAGTTGCCTTCCATTTCCACATAATTCTGCATTAACTCATCTTCTAGTTGAGAGGTTGAAAAAGAACATACCACATGAACCATCATATTGTTTTCCTCAAGATTTTCAAATTTATCCTTCAAAAGGATTGGTTCATCAGGAGGAGGGTGGGGACTTGAATCATATAGATATTCGACATTTTCAAACTCAAATTCCTTTATCTCCTCAAAATGAATGATCGACTCAACCATGGATCCATCCATAATTTCCCCATGAACTCCTCTATCTTTTTCGTTGTCAAGATCAAGTTCGTGGGGGTCCAGATATTCAATATAGGTTTCTATAGAGTCAACTTCCATTATCTCCAATTGATCTTCCATGGCCATAGATTCTTCATTCATGGCTTCACATCGTTCTTCTTGGGGAAACTATATGTTCTGAACTACTTCATTAATTTCTTCAATGAGATCTGGTGGAGAATCAACCTCTCTGTCTGAATTAGTTGTTTTAATTAGAAGATTTTTCCTCCTCCATTTTTCCATAAAATCATCAACCAATTCATCGTAAACTTCATCCCGATCATGCTCAAACATTTCCAGGAAGGCATGCAACAAATCCCATATGATCTTGAATATATTATCAGGTGAATCATGAAACCAATAATAAGACTCCCTACCAAGACTCATGACAAACAATTGTATTAGAACATCCTCATAAATAGGTGGATCACACTATCATCAATATATTGTGTGAAGGCCATGACATGATCACTAGCGTCATCGTAATCATCATAGTTATTAATGTTGTCAATAACATCTTCAGATATATCATGAGGGTAACCAACAATTCCTGAGAAGTCAATAGGACTATAAGGATCGTCCATTTGTACTTAAATAAAGGTCTAAAGAAAAGGACTCGGACCCAAGATTACTAAAGATCCAACGAGAAGGGAAACCGACAAACTTCATCCAAAAACGTTTTCAAGTTCAAGGATGAAGAAAAACAACTCATGACTTCCTTCCCGAACAATACTTTGTCAAATTATTTTAAAAGTGTATTCGCCAGATGACCCAATTTAGCTTAGACAAACAAGAGCATCAAACAAAGCAAAAAACAAGAAGGAAAACCAAAGTTAATTTATTAATTTGGAACAAGGATTGGATATAAGTGAGTGCTTCTCCTCCAATAATTTCAAGCATCCCACAAGGATTCCTCCTTGCAGTATACTTGATAAATTTGTTCAATGGAGTCGCCACTTGGAAAATAAGAAAACAAAAAAAACCAATGCAAGTTCAAAGAATTATTAGTTTTTAAGAAAACATTAAGTTGTTTTGACCATGGATAAATGACTTATCCCCAACAACGGTGCCAAATATGTTGCCGTCCTTATACAAAATTGCAAATGTGAGCTAAGTCCGGCTCACTTAGTGTGTCCTTGGAGGTACAATGCCTAGGTTCACAACCCACACTGTCACTTTGATCGAAACCTCTTCCATCTAGGCTCACTCCTAGGGAATCCAAGGGGGTAAGTCCTTGCTTTCTAGATTAGTTTTAGAGTTAAGTTCTAGGAGTTAGTTTTAATTTGTTAAGGCTTGGGGGGATTTTAATCTTAAGATGCACAAGCAACAATGAAAAATGCAAGGGTTAATATGTTAAGCAAGACCTTTTCCTAGGGCAACTAAGACTAGTGCCTAAGATTGGGCAAGGGGTCAACTAGATGTTAGGGTGATTCGTTACAAGTATGATTACAAGTTATAAAAAAGAATAGTTGAATAAAAAATTAAGTACAGGGTGAAATCATGAAGATGGGTTACACTTTTGCTTGTTTTATGAGAAAAAAAATTGTATTTTCACAAGTTATTCAACTTCCGACATACAAAAGTATTTTTTTTATTTAGAATTTCACTTTACAGTAAAAACAAAACTTGTGAAGAATTGTGTTAGCTTTCCAATGACTATTTTTCAATTTCTTTTTATCACGATTTGATATGTCAATTTGACAATTGTTTAACAGTATGTTCCTTAAACATGAAATGAATGATAATGACTTACTTATTTCTATAACAATGTATCTATTATTAAACTTGTGTTTTTAAGAAAAAAAATATACTGCAACAATCTACAAAGACTCTATTTTATTATGACTATTATTTTGAATTTAACGGATGAATATTATAATTTCTAAATTTTTTTGAAGTTGACTAAGATGAAAACGTTGCAGATTTTAAAAACAGATTTTTCTACAGATTGTATCTATCTTAATTTTTACTTAAAACTAAAATCTGAATATACCCTTTTGAAAAGAATAGTTTAAGGATTATGAATATATTTTTTTCTGAATTTTTCACTGTATATTTTTAGAGATGTCGATATTTCATTTCACCTAATCATAATGTCTGCTGGAAATATTATGTAGTGACTTTTTTTAAAAATTAAATAAATTTAGATAAAAATAAAGAAAATGAAAACAAATTATATGAATTGAAAGTAGATTCAATTTTGGAAATGTTGGTGTCATTTTTGAAACCAAATTCTCAATGTTTGCAGGAGTCCACACACTCTGAAGTTTAGTTATGCTTGGGGCAAGTCTCTGGTTTTAGTTTTCAGTTGCAATTTCCTGTTTTCGGCCGAAATAATATTTCGGCCGAAAGACTAAAATCTATCGGAATCTGTCAAAACTGAACAGTTTCCAAGTCTTTAGGCCGAAAAACTAATTCTTTCGGTCGAAAAAAACTTTTTTCGGCCGAAAGACTGTCAAATGAATTCCGTCTGTCGGAAAAAATGAAACGACACGTTGTATGGTTTTTTTTCGCGCCAAATTGTATCAATAGGATTTCGACCGAACACATTTAACACAATCCATCAAATGAACAAAGAGATATAAGCTCGAGGATAGGGATTTCAAAGCATTTCTATTACTAATTGCAGTTGTATTCATTTCTTTCTTTATTTCTTCCCTCTGTTCCATAGGCTTAATCGGAGGATCGATATCGATACATGGTGGTTTTTTAGAACACTTAAACAAAGTTTCGAATCATCTTTTTGGTTTTTGTTGAATAAGGTAAATGATGTTTGTTCAAGTTTTTATTGGAATAACAATTTATATGTTGAAAGATAAATGTTGAGCATTTTTTCAAGGTGAAGTCTTTGTTGAACATATCTTTTACAGATAACTATAAAAGTCATGGGAAACAAAATTTTATGCAAGATAAAATATGATCGCACTCGAGATGATACTCGCCAAATCGAACAAAGGAAAGAGCTTTATCGGAGAAAGAAACAAGAAGGTGCAAATATTGAAGAAATAAACGATGATAATGTCAATAGAGATTTTCGACAAGAAGAAGTTCAACCAGGTATGCATGCACATATGATGATCGAGCACACGACACACATTGGGACTATATTCAGAGAGTATAAAATTCAAAGTATAGAATTCAAATTAAAAATATTGTAAATAATATAATTGATTGTAATTACAATTTGATGTTTTTCAAAAAACATAAATAGATTTGTCTCATAATATCGAAGAAGACATTGAAACCGAAATTGAATCAGAAGACGAATCACCTATAGGTATGTGTACATAAATTTAGATTAATACAAGATGAACACTCAAGTATATATAACTTTGTGAATTTGTGTTCGGGTTATGTTTTTTAATATAAACTTTAAATTGAAATATGCAGGAGAATCTATCAACATTGATGATGAAATATTAGAAAATGTTGATACTCA
>ML777097.1:131696-147329 GCA_009831015.1 Picea engelmannii
GAACCTTGATTTTGAGGTGGTTCTGCTAGACAATATTTCTTCTGTTGTATCTCCCAATTTTTGGCCCTTCTGGGTATGAAACTTTCTCTTATGTATTTATCTGATATTTCTTCTCTGCAATGCCACAGGTCTGATCAAAATTGATGTGCCAATTGGAATTTACGGTAGCGTCCCCACAACTTGCCGATTTTTGGCCTTTTCAGGAGATCTCACTTGTATAGTGTGCCCCGCACAAAATAATTGATATAAAATTTTAAAACTCGTACCCAAAATACTAAAGACTGTCCACGATCCAATTCAACCAGTCCCACACAATTTGGATACTCTAGGAAGAAGTTATGATTGTTTTACCTAGAACACCTTCTTGAGACTAGTCAATAGGACTAGCCAGATACCCTATCTTACACAATGTGTATATACAAATGTAAGATGACCCAGAGGCTGAAATTTGTACCACTGATACATTACCAATTTCTGTAAATGGTCTCCAGATTTCAGGGTCTGAAACATTACAGAATATTTGTTATAGAAAAATTTCCGCAATGACTCATTTCAGGATGATTCCAGAACCCTATTTTGTACAGGCTGTATCTCCGAAAGTATAAGGCCTAAAGAGATGAATTTTGAACCCAACGTACCTTGATCCATTTTCTAAATATCCTCCAAGCCGTTCCTTCTGAAACATTGTAGAAAAAAAATTATAGCAAAAATTCCACAGTGTCTCAGATGTAGTAGTGAAACCCCAAGACCTTGAGCTCTGATACCATATGTTAAGAACCAAACATCAATATAGCATATAAAAACCTCAGGAAAAGTACTCAAAACCTTGAAAAAGAGATAATTTCAGATAATAAGCCTCTTCGAGGGGGCAACCTCCTTTTACCCCACTTAAATGTTCAAGTCCAAGATGATTAAAAATAAAAATGTCTCCTTGGTATATATAGGAGACTAGGAGGTATAATTACAAATAATGGCCTAAAGCCGACATAAATAAAATAACATTAATAATCTAAATTACAACTAATGGCCTAAAGCCGACATAAATAAAATAGCATTACTAATCTAATATGCCCCAATTAAGGGGTAATCAGCCAATATTAGGGCTTAACAAACACTGGTTTGAGCAGGTTTTGCAGTTGATCTATTTATAGACTCGGTTGAAACTCTCCTCTGATGATATTGTTGGTGCTCACTCGGAATCTAAGTTGAAGAAGGAGTTATTGTTCTTCCTTCTTAATAATTCCTAGAGCATTTGCGAGGAATGTTTGCATAATCTCGTGTTGACATCACTCCACAATATCTATCCACAATGCAGGGTTTGTCAAAAAAAATCCAAAGATGTACACAAGTTCAAGCAATTAAAAACACAGAGATAAATCAAATTTTTAAACAATCAAGCCACAGAGGTACTTGATCATTAGAAGGCACAAATACTGGTCATCTAGCCATGAATCAATCAACTAAAAGATAAGTAAGGGGTCCATAGACAGCATGGCAGATTCATATCCTTTACTCATCATCCATGCACAGAAAAACAGGGCATTTGAATCTATAGGTCTTTAAACACCGAAGTGACAACCGTCGATTCGGCTCCTATCCGTCTGCTCAGGCACGAACTGATGTCTAAAGGGATAAGTAACAGAAGATAAAACCACAAACTTTTCACAATAATAAAAAAAACCCACATAGAAGTCATTGAAATCATAAGTTGGGTTCGCCAAGGGCCTATCATTCCACTGAGAGGTTTATCATTCATAATCCACATCAAAGAAAAAGATGCAAAAACTAAACATTCATCCATGAATCAATTTGGCCAAGATTTTGGTGTCTTGGATTGCTTGACTAACGTTGAGGTGTGTGTGAGCCCATTCTTAATATTAGCTTCATGCTCTTTAATCCTTATTTGAAATGATCACCTAGTTTCCCTAATGTAGTTTTTGCCACAAGTGCATTCTACCTTATAGACCAATTATACTAACATTGGTCCATGGTATCCTTTACTGATATCATATTTTATCTAATGGTTTCAAGGGGTTTAAAAGTGGCAATGATATCCTTTTTTATTAGAACCTTGGTGACCATATTGGTGACCCCTTTGATGTAGGGAAGGTTTTGCATGAACATGGATTATATGCCATTTCTTTAAACTTCCCATTAGAATTGTTTAAATGGAGTTTTTATAATAATTCCTTTATTGTCATGTTAAATGGGATGGGATTGATGGTTGTTTGTATGAAACTAATATAAATTAAATTAAGATGAAGGGACCTAGTTGTTTGTTTGGATGACTTGAGAGATTTAAGTAAAAATTGTTGGATAGTTCTGGATATAGTTGAACTAAATACATAATTTTGAAATATTTTATGGTGACCTAAAGTTACATAAAGGGACCAAATATCAATTAAACTAATTCAATGAAATATCAATTTACTTATTGTTAAATTTATAAGCAGTTGCAAGAGCCATTCTCCGAAAGGATGGCTAAGACCCTAGAAAATATCTAGGGCCCCCAGTGCACTCTTGGGGTACCTGGTCTAGGATCAAACAGTCAGTGCCATGGAAAAAGACCCTTGTTAGGGCCCACAGTATACGACTGGGGTTCTTGGTCTAGAATCAACCAGTAAAGACCCTTGAGAGGGCCTCAAATATATGACTATGGTTCTTGGTATAGGACCAAGGAGTTAAACCCCTTAGATAAGTCTGGGGCCCCTAGACATGGTCCAGGGTACCCATGCCTAGGGCATGGGTTGATCCTTGGTCTTGGACCTTGGTGGATAAAACCCTAGAATTTTTTTTGGGGCAACTTGATCCCATATGCAATGATGATAAAGTAATAAGATCACCATGAAAATGAATGAACGAGTATTTCCACCTTGTAAACCCTCCTTAAGCCTCTCCTACCCTTGTTTGTGTGATTTGGTGTTTTATGTTTGTTTGTCTTAAGGGTTAATTAAAGTTTAAATTAAATGTTTATTATATCATGTTTAAATTATTTAATTTAAACATGTTATATTAATTATTTTGATTTAATTTATATTTTTAATACCATAACCTAAAGTATAAATAGAACCCCCCCTACCCTCACATTACATAATTTTATTTTGTCTCTAGAGTGAGAAGATTCTCTCCTTGTTGCGGCCTTCTTGATTTTCTGTTGGAGTCTCCTTGCTGTGACCCTCTAGATTTTCTGTTGGAATCTCCTTTCTACGAACCTCTTGATTTTTTCTGTTGGAGTCTTCCTTGTTGCATCCCTCTATCTTTTACTGTTGTAGAGGGTGTTGGAACTGTTGCAGCTTTCCTGTGTGGGGTTAATGTGTACCGACCCTCCTCCTCTTGTTGTTGTAAGGTCATTGTAGGGTGCGGCCCTCCTCCTCTTGTTGTTGTATTATCAACAACATCATTGTCTAGGTATCACCAAGCCATCTGAACAAATGTTTCGAATTCAAATATATCAACAAGCTTCATGATGCAAAAAACTAGGTCATTCTCATTGATCATTTGATGAATTCTAGATCATTGTTGTTTGACAAGATTTTCCCTATTGATTGATATCTTGTCTTTAAATTAAACAACCCTAGGTTGAATTGAGGAAAACTCATAGTGGGAAATATCCTTATGATCCTTGTGCACTAACTATACTAACTCCTAAACAAATATTTGTATAAACTACCAAGAAGCCATCGATATAATATCGGTAGACACCATATGATCAATGAAATCCTTTGCATTTTGGACATTAGTGACAAAGAAAATGGAGGTGAGAATAAGTTGGTATTTCTCTACTAGTTTCCTAGGACCAATAATGATGGCTAGTAGGAAAGGAATATGGCATGTAATATTATATCCTAGCACTTTTGTAGGAGACAATGTTGTTGGCAGCCATCTTTCAATTCTTATTTTTTCCTTATAAGATGCCTACACAAGGGTTTTGAACCCTTAATACTTGTCGCAATTCTTTAAACAAAACGCCACTATTATCTTTTGCTTTCGCACACCTGCCTTTCATTTTCATTTTCACGAATACAAGCGTGAAAACCTTGAGTTGGAAGTCATGTCAATGACATTAAAATCATCTTTGGATTGTTATGAATTATTTTGTTTATGTGGTCATAAATTTTTTCACCTCTATCTCACTAAAGGTCATACATTTGTCAAAACACCAAACCTTTATTCACTTTGATTTTTTGTTAATATGGTTTCAATTTATAAGTTCATGATGCAATGATTTTTGGTGTCTTTGATTAAATCCTTGGTGCAATGGTTTCATAGAACGCATTAACTTTGTGTAACATCCCGCTTTGGCACACTGAGAAAACTTATTTTTTTTTCGGACACTTGCTCGCAAGTGATCTAGACTTTTGTGATGTTAAACCATTTATACTTGATTATGATGCGATTGACAAACGACATGATGTTTTACTAGTTTTGATTGACACAGGTGCTGCTGACTCTGTTTTATTGAGTGTCCAGGGTTTTTGACCTCGAGGATGCAGAGGAATTGGTAGAACACCCTTGGACTCCGGATTGAGTCAGGGAGTGTGCTTTTTGGGTTGATTTAGTTACTGTGATATTTCATTTGATTCGATGATGTGATGTTGACATTTTTGACATGATTGTTGATGATGCAGGCTGACGATAGCTTGCCGACCAGACTCACATATGGAGTAAAGGGGCCACACACGATTTCCAGAGAGGTTCAGGGAGAGGGGTGGACAACAGCCCTACCACCGCCTACTAGCACTCCCATCGTGGCTCGAACTGTAGGTTAACAATTACCTAGTTCGAGAGGATCCACGATGCCGTGAGGGCATACTGCGACAGTCACTCACGATGATTCTAAGGGGAATGCAATAAGGTGGGGGCCTTATTCCTTAGAACCCTTAGTTTCCCACAAGTTCACCTGGCGGAGTGTTGACTCCAGGGGTTATAGATGTCTACCAATCAGTCCAGTTGGCGAGTGGCACCCTTGGAGACCATGGTGCATCCTGAAGGGCACGTCGCGTAAAGGAAATGAACGAGGCGAGTGGCACCCTTGGAGCACGTGGTGCATCTTGAAGGGCACGTCGCATAAAGGAAATGAACGAGGCGAGTGGCACCCTTGGAGCACGTGGTGCGTCCTGAAGGGCACGTTGCATTGATGTGGATGAAGGAAACAAACCTAAATAGCCCTAAGACAATAACGCCTTAAGAGATTCTTAAACCACTTCCCTAACCCAGTGACGCCCAGTTCAGAATCTAGTACTAAGTCTAAAACTTTTAGGGTAAAATTTTAGTCTAACCCTAAGAGCAGACCGTGGAATAAAAATAACAAATTAAACAAAAACCCACCTAAGTAATAGTTTGGTCTTCATAAAATTCTTGGGGCGATGACGAGGGTAAGATTTAAAGAAAATCTAATAGTTTTAAAATTTTACAAGAAGAAATTAGTTCCTAACTTGTGGGAGAATGACTTCACCTATGTAGTAAAACATAAAGAAAATTTATTAAACCACCGTCCATCCCCTTAATTTCTCATTATTCCTCTTTTATGTTATACATCTACATTTCCCATATACATGTTTGTCATCACTTTAATCTCTCATTATCCTATATATATCTATCTATCTATCTATCTATCTATCTATCTATCTATATATATATATATATTAATGGTAAATTTAAATGATGGATAATGATAAATTACAATGATGAATGCATGCATGTAAATAGAAAAAAATAAATAAATAAATATATATATATATATATATATATTATAAACAAATTGTCATGTACTCCTTAATCTTTAATTTATAGAATAAAGAAAATTAATAATGGATTCTCTTTATGTTAATTTATTAGTCCCTACTGCCTCTACCATTAATAGAAAGTTACGAATGTAAAAATAAAAGGAAAATATTAATGAGCGCATTTACTTCTTGAGTTTTAAAAAAAATAAAAATATAAAAAAAAAGGAAAAAATAAAAATAAAAAGAAAAAGGGGGGAAAACCTAAAAGGGAAAGATGATTTAGGGTTTGAGACTCCATAAAAGAGAGGGGGGGGAAGGGGGAAAGGGGAAGAGCGATTAGGTATTGTTATGCTGTCGAAATGGAAAACTGGACGGATTGCTTGTGAGGAGTTGGGGATCTCTCAGTTGTGTTAGAGTGGTAGCTTAGCCTTGGAGGCGAGTTGAGAAGCTAGGTTACTGTCTGGATTGTGTGTGGCCCCTTTGCGGATCGGGGGGCTGAGGCGGAAGCAGAGTACCCCTAGCGTTTGGCTGGGAGGTACCGGTGAGTCTCTACGGCCGACAAGCAGGAGTGGTGCGGAGCAGAAGCGGCATGGATCACAGGAATCGTTTGCGGCAAGCAAAAGGCAATGGTATGATTGTATTTTAGTAGATTAGAATGCTTTAGGACTTACCCTGGTGGATAAAATTTCTTACCCCCATTAATGGTCTGATGAAGAAAATTTTTACGGCTATTACTCACCTCCGTTAACAAGGTTATTTACCGCTGTTGTTATTTTAGTGCTTGTTTTTTTTATAGAATTTGCGTTTGGGGTTACTGGAAGTCATAAAAGAATTATTTCAATTTAGATCTCTATTCATAGGAAAAGCTTCAAGAAATGAGTACCTACGAAATCGGGAAAAACCAGATCTAGTGCAAAAATGTTTCCAATGGATGTTGTTCGTACCCAAGTCAATTCCACTATGTCTTACATTTCTGCTTTACTCTTAGAGGTGGTTTATTCCTGAATATTGCGTGGTCTCGTCAAAAATTTTGATGCGTAGTGTTACCGTCCTTGTAAAATCACTGATATAGATGTGTTTTCATTTAGATGCGTGGTGTTGAATTCCCTGGGCGTTTTCTTTATTTGTAGTGGGAATTTCATTTTATTAACTTACCGTCATTTCATTTTTACCTTTCTCTTGGGTGTATTTATAAAAACTTCACAGTGGGCGTTTGTGGAATATGGTTAATCTTGCTAATCTAGGATATGGTTAAATTTTGTGATTTCCACATAGATTGTGTTTTTATATCTGGTTAAATTGGCACTGTGTGATGTTGGCCAGCGAAGTTTTTGTCAAATAGCCTTCTCCCATGCTTAAGTTCCTGGTATGAATGTTGAGTATTCACTCCTTAAGCAACGCCTGGCTGGACTTTATTCTCGACTGTGAAAACCTTGCCAATCTGGGTTTAATGACCACGGAATTCTGTGTGATACCCCCGTTTTTCCGACGAGGTACCCTTGCGTACAGTGGTCCGTGCACCCTTGATGATTGTATGCGTTGGATTGTTCCTCCCTACCTGGTCTACGAACAACTTCGAACCTGTACTTAACTTAAGACAACCATTTCAGGTTCTGTTCGGGATTTCAGAGTGGTTTCCTCATCGTTTCTTGGCACGGAATCCTCAAAAAAATTAACCAGTAAGTTTTGCGCGACTTATGCTTAACGCCCGTCGGTGGTAGCATTTGGAGTCACAGAAACGTTTAATTGTATCGACGCGTGATAGGTATGGTTAGCCTAGATTTTTCAATCACGTTGTAATTACTGGTGAGTTGGGGAAAGGGTAGCTCGGTAGCTGCGTGCCTGACAGCATGTTGGAACTGAGATTGCTATGAACCCTATGCCCCGTGCTCTTGATATTGCCCCTGGCCGTATAATTTCACCAATAACCTCGGCAGTGAAGAGCAGTGACTCACCCCTCCATTGTGGCGGTGGCGCATCATGCCTTCCTTAAACTGGCCTAGCCAATCCAGCGGCTGGCAGCCGTCAGTGAGGGCAGTGCCGTCGGATTTACCTGCTCCTGGACAGCACGTTACATATGGTTACATATGGGTCTGACATTGCTTCCACTGGATGCCTGGCAACGACCTTTAGTTACTGCCGTTTTAGTGTGACTGTGGGTGTTTTCAACGGTGTCATTTAAGGCGTAATGTTGGGGAACAACGTTACTGCTTTTACCTTTTGTAAGGAAGGGTCCTTTTTATTTAAAATTCCAATGCTACCAGTGAACAGGTGTCGACCTGGTTAGTTTGATCCGGTGGTTGTAGTGTCAATTGTAAGTGATAGAATAAGGCGTAACTTTTCTGGGTAATTAATTACAGTGTTATTTAATATAAAAGAAAATATCCGGTCATCTGCATCGTGATATTGTAGTTCCGTTTTAGTGATAACCTTAAGTACAAGGTTCTTGTCATTTAATTTCAAAGCTATTTTTATTATACAAAGAAAGGATACGATTATTTATGGCTTTTGGTTGGGTTGCTAACCTCTTATCATTATTGATAGCACGTGGAGGGTAAGGTTACTGTGAGAACATGGTAATTTTTCCTTACCTCATTACGATCTTAAATCTTGAATGTGAAACAGTGTTAACCTAGAATATTCCGGTTGTAAATGTTATTATTGGCCACATATCTTAAGAAGGATGTAGTTTTTATATGTAAGATTGTATTATTGTTGTTAAGTGCAAAATTCTACCAACACATTTAAATGATATTACCTAACCGTACATCTACTTGTTAACAGTTTCTGGAAGAAAAAGAAACGCAAAAAAAAAACAGTGTTGGGTTTACTTGATTTTGAAATATTTTCAAATAATCTGAAACAGAACTTTTCTTCCCACTCTTGTAAACCAGTGATTCTGGTTGCACCCTCAGCGTGACTGGTCAAATAACGGTGTTGTGTGTGAGTTATTAATAAAGGTGAAATTCAAGGATAATTTCGCTGAATCGGGTAAGGGTAATATTATTACCTTTAAATTAATAAATGTTAGGGTCACCGATGATATATAAGTCTGATGTGATTTTATATATTGTCATTTAAAAGTTGTTATTTATAATTATTGGCATTTTTAAATATGGTTATTTTTATATAATGTCCTCTTTATATATTGTTATTTTAAAGATGGTCATTTTAATATTGTTAGTGTTATAGAGTGTCACTTCTAAGTAGGAGGTCATATGGTTATTGTTAAACATGAAGATATTTATAATTATGATGTTGTTTTTATATTTTGACAGTAGGGTAAGGGGGTTGACACTCGGGTGAAACATTACTATCATTTTACTGTTATGAGCAATGATAATGTTTGTAAGGTTGTTGTAAAAGTATGGTAATATTGTTTAAATTGCAACGCGAATATTTTGTTTCAATTGCAAAGGTAATACTTGCTTGACTTGCAATGCTAATATTGTTTAATAGAAATGTTAATGATGATGCTCAAACTGCAATGTTAACCTTGATTAAAGTGCAATGTTAATATTGTTTAAATTGCAAAGTAATGATGATGCTTAAACTGCCATGTTAACAGTGCTTAATTTGCAATGTTGATATTGTTTTAATTGCAATGTAATATTGGTTAAATTGAAGGGTTGATGATGATGTTTAAATTGCAGTGGTAATGTTTTGTAAGGTTATGGTAAAGTATGGTAATAAATTGGAAAATGTAAATGGTCAGGGTTTACCAATGTGGTAAAGATATCGTGCTCAATTATTGCGAGTAACAGAAAAATGTAGTGTGCTTGTGTTTATTGTCGGTCCTTGAACTGGAGAAAAATGATTCTATAACTTAATAATGGGGGTTGAGATTATTGGTTTTTACCTTATGTTAAGGTATTCGTCGGTTAATGATAATTAATGGAGCAGTTGGTCAGTAATTAATCACAGTCGGGGCGTAGGAATGTTCGGTCTTAGTTATTGGTTGGTCCTTGCCTGAGTCCTTTTTCTTGCACCTTCCGCAGAGGATGAGGTCTTTCCTTTATTCATTGTTCTGCCACGTTGTTAATGTCTTGTTGGGTCTGCATGTATCGGGTGGGACGCAGACACCCCCAGGTAGCCTTAGGAGCTGGGTCTGTGTGTTTTTCTGCGTCAAGAATCCAGTGTCGTATCAAGAGTCTCGGGCCCTTTAAAGGCACAGTTTCCACTCTTGCGACACACCTGAGGGGATTACTAGTTTCTGCCTGAGCAGTCGGCCAGGAACCTATCTGACCTCCTCTCTCTCCAGAGCAGAGGACTAAGATTAAACGCTCTGCTTTCTTGTACAGAAATAGTAAAACCTACTACCTTGGATTCTACCTTCTGTGTTCGTACGGTACCTAACCCAGTATGTCATTTATTGTTGAAGATATAGTGGGGCGTCTTTGTCTTGGGTAGTAGTTTCTTGCAGTTACTTGTTGTGCGCCTTGCATCTTCTTGTTGTGATCATCGTGCTTGCATCTTCTTAGTCGTCGGGTGGCGACGTAGAGTCTAGTGTGTCTGTTTCCCCTCCTACATGCGCGCACACACTTTTTAAACAAAAAAAAAATTTGCACCTGTTATCGGCATTGTTGTCGTAACGAGGAGTTTGTTACATATGGTATCAGAGCCGGTTCGACCCGCAACTTGGGATTCGCTACAGCTTTCATGGACATGAGTTGATTTTATTATACTATTGTTATCGAGTTGATTGGGTGCATGCACGGTAATCATGGTTAGAGGACGTCGCGGAGGCAGACGACGGGGTGCTAGGGGAGGAGGTGTGACGCCTCCAGTAGCATCCACACCTGAGGGGTCTAACCCCCAAGGAGGCGAGCAGGTTCTCGGACAGGAGTAGATAGCAGTTGGTGATGTAGTTGGGATGATGAGATCCTTTCAGTGCATGTCTGAGGCTCTGATCAACCAATTGGACAGAGACGAGGCCAGTGCGTCGACACCCGCTGAGGTTCCGCTGCGCACGCCAGCCGTTACGGGTAGCATTCACTGTGAACTCGAGAAGGTTAAATTTCCCAAGTTCTTTGGTGTCTCGGACGGTGCAGCCGCCGAGGCATGGTTGGAGAACATGGCGATGTGCTTCACACTTCGCGATTATACCTCCAACATGAAGGTCTGGAAGGCGGTCTTCCAATTGAAGGGGAGCGCTCTTCTATGGTGGAAAATGCTCCAACCACAGCTGAACATGGTCGTTGAAGACGTGTCATGGGAACTGTTCAAGGAACGGTTTCGAGAGAGGTATCTTTCATAGGAATTCATTGAGCATCAACTCAATGAGTTCAATGCTTTATGACAGGGAGGTCGTACGGTGCTCGAGTACCAGGCACGTTTTATGGTGCTGCTCTGGTAAGCTACACACCTTAACTTTGAGAAGCTTAAGGTCATCAGGTTCGTGTTTGGCCTTAACGACAGCCTGCATGCAAGGTTTATTATCTTGAGGCCTCAACCCTTGCACGATACCGTCCAGAAGGTAGTCGTTTAGGACAAGTTTAGATTCATAGAGATGGCTCCAGAAGCTAAATAGAAGGTTGGAGGAAAGGTTACGGGTTGTGCCCTTATCCTAGGAGAGTTGACAAAAGGGCCAACCTATACATCATGATAATACGATATTATGACGTCGTGATTGGTATGGATTGGTTGGAATCGCATAAGGCGATACTCAACTGTAAAACGGAATGGTTGAGCTTGGTCGATGACGAAGGACAGAGACGTGTGATAGTAGGATGGAACCAGGGAGTTTCCCTGAGGTTCGTCTCTTCCTTACAGTTGCGGAAGAGTATGCACAATGGGTGAAAACTTTATGCGATCCTCGCACTAAATGAAAATGGAGTAGCGGAAGGTCTAGAACACCTTCCGGTGGTGAAGGAGTTTGCGGACGTACTTCCTGAGGAGTTGCCTGGGATGCCACCAGAAGGCGAAATTGGAGTTTACTATAGACCTGAAACCAGGGACCGAACCGATAGCAAGAGCACCTTATCGGATGTTGACCCCGGAGTTGCAAGAGTGAAAATGCAACTGAAGAAGTTGCTGGACCTGGGACTGATACATCCTAGTGTGTCACCTTGGGGTGCACCGGTTATTTTCATACGAAAGAAGGATGGGTCATGGAGGCTTTGCATTGACTACCGTCAACTGAACAAGGCTACGATCAAGAATCAATATCCCTTACCAAGAATTGATGATCTCTTCGATCAAATGAAGGGTGCGACAGTGTTTTCCAAGATCGATTGTGATCAGGGTGTCACCAGTTACAAATCAAGGAGGATGACGTCCCTAAGACCGCCTTTCAGATGAGATTTGGACATTACGAGGTTACTGTTGCCGTTTGGATGGACAAACGCCCCAGGGGTATTCATGAGTTTGATGAACGGGGTGTTCCGTGAGTACTTGGACAAGTTCGTCTAAGTATTCATTGACGATATCTTGATCTACTCTCGGACGACAGAGGAGCATGATGATCACTTACGCTTGGTGATGCAGTGTCTACGAGAGCACAAATTGTATGGGAAGTTGTCCAAATGCTCTTTTTATCAATCGAGGATTCACTACTTAGGGCATGTCATCTCTGTCAAAGGTATCGCCGTGGATCCAGCCAAGGTTGAGGCTATTATGAAATGGCCTGCGCCGACGAATGTCACAGAAGTGCATAGTTTTATGGGTTTAGCAGGATACTATCGATGGTTTGTCGAGGGATTTTCAAAGATAGCAAATCTGGTCATGGAATTGCAGAAGAAAAACAAGAAGTTTAGCTGGACTGAGAAATGCGCAGAAGCATTTCGAAGGCTTAAGGAGTTGTTGACGACAACGCCGATACTAAAGGTCCCTAACATGGATGCAGACTTCTTGGTATGCACTGACGCATCCAAGGAAGGATTAGGCAGAGTCTTGATGCAAGACGGACGAGTGATTGCTTACATTTCAAGGAAGCTGAGAAGACATGAGGAGAACTACGCGACGCACAATTTGGAGTTTTTAGCCATCGTTTATGCCTTGAAGGTCTGGAGACACTACCTTGTTGGACGAAAATTTGAATTAAAGACTGATCATTGTGGGCTGCAACACATTTTCACTCAAAGCGACCTGAACGCGTGACAACGACATTGGTAGGAATTGCTTAGCAAGTACAACTTCGAGATTACTTACATAAAGGGAACAGTGAACCGAGTGGCAGATGCTTGAGTCGGAGGCCACACATCTTTTCGGTGTTGCCACTTCAGACGAATCTACGTGAGAATATTATCACTTTACAGCGTGACGATGACTGGTACAAGGAAGTCGAGGATTTTATCGGACAAAACACTATGATGGTACCACGATATGAGGGATTTTCGTTTGATACCGATGGGTTATTGAGGTTTATAGGTCAGATTTACATACCGCCTAACGATGAGTTGAGGATGCTGATCTTGAGCAAGGCTCATAGAGCAGTTTACCTAGCTCACCCAGGAGTTACGAAGATGAGGGCAGACCTTAAACCCTTATTCTTCTGGAAGGGAATGAAGGCCGACATGGTTAACTTTGTGGCTATATGTCTAGAGTGTTAGCAGGTAAAGGCTGAACATAGACACCCAGTAGGATTACTTCAACCACATGCCATTCTAGATTCGAAATGGGAAGTTATTTCGATGGATTTTATTATTGGATTGCCACTGACAACAAGGAGAAAAGACTCGATTTTTGTAGTAGTAGACACTCTGATGAAGAGTGCTCACTTTATTCCTGTGCATACGACATATTAGGCACTTGACTTAGCAAGAGTTTTCATCAGTGAGATTGTGAGGCTGCATGGCATGCCTAAAAATATTATATCTGATCGAGGATCGGTGTTTACTGGACGATTTTAGACGAGTTTCCAAGAGGCATTGGGAACCCAACTTAATTTTAGTACTGCGTATCACCCAGAGACTGACGGGCAGACTGAATGAATGAACCAAACCTTTGAAGACATGTTGCGCATGTACGTCATGGACCAACAAAAGCGTTGGGAGGAGTTCTTGCCTCTAGTAGAGTTCACTTACAACAATAGCTACCAGAGCACCATTAAGATGGCACCTTTTGAGTTCCTTTATGGGAAACCGTGTCGGACGCCCTTGAGTTGGGATCGGCTTGAGGATAGCGTCTTGGTGGGACCAGAAGCGATCCAAGAAATGGAAGAGCAAATGAAAACCATAAGACAAAGGATTAAAGAAGCGCAGGATCGATAGAAGAGTTGTGCCGATGCGCACCGAGTCGACCGTAGTTACGAGGTCGGCGATCGAGTCTTCTTGCAGGTTAAACCGCATAAGAGTTCGATCAAGTTTGGAAAGGGAGCTAAACTCTCTCCTAGGTTCGTGGGACCTTTCGAGATTGTGGAGAGAAATTGGCCCGTGGCCTATCGACTAGCCTTGCCTGATTCTTTGAGGCGTATGCACGATGTTTTTCATGTATCTGTTTTAAGACATTATATTAGTGATCCTACACACATGATTGACTTGAGTTCCTTGCAGGTATCGGACGAGGGAGCGCTCATGGCGGAGCTGGTCCGCATTTTAGATCATCGCGTTCGACAGTTACGACGTCGAACGGTAGATCAGGTCAAGGTCCAGTGGGACAGTTATAGTCCGCACTCGGCAACCTGGGAGGACGCATATGATATGCACCAGTAGTTTCCTTTTTTGTTTGATAGATAGACTTATGATACAGTGGTTCTTTTATTTCGGCATTATATTGAGAAACTTTGGAATGAAGTTTAGACCAAGAGGGGGTGTATGTAACATCCCGCTCTGGTGCACTGAGAAAACTTATTTTTTTTTAGGACACTTGCTCGCAAGTGATCTGGACTTTTGTGATGTTAAACCATTTATACTTGATTATGATGCGATTGACAGACGACATGATGTTTTACTAGTTTTGATTGACACAGGTGTTGTTGACTCTGTTTTATTGAGTGTGTAGGGTTTTTGACCTCGAGGATGCAGAGGCATCGGTAGAACCCCCTTGGACTCCGGATTGAGTCAGGGAGTGTGCTTTTTGGGTTGATTTAGTTACTATGATATTTCATTTGATTCGATGATGTGTTGTTGACATTTCTGACATGATTTTTGATGATGCAGGCTGACGATAGCTTGCCGAACAGACTCACATATGGAGTAAAGGGGCCACACACGATTTCCAGAGAGGTTCAGGGAGAGGGGTGGATAGCAGCCCTACCACAGCCTACTAGCACTCCCACAGTGGCTTGAACAGTTGGTTAACGATTACCTAGTTCGAGAGGATCCACGATTTCATGAGGGCAGACTGGGATAGTCGCTCACGATGATTCTAAGGGGAACGCAATAAGGCGGGGGCCTTATTCCTTAGAACCCTTAGTCTCCCACAAGTTCACCTGGCGGAGTGTTGACTCCAGGGGTTATAGATGTCTACCAATCAGTCCATTTGGCGAGTGGCACCCTTGGAGCCCGTGGTGCATCCTGAAGGGCACGTTGCATAAAGTAAATGAACGAGGCGAGTGGCACCCTTGGAGCACGTGGTGCATCCTGAAGGGCATGTCGCATAAAGGAAATGAATGAGGCGAGTGGCACCCTTGGAGCACGTGGTGCGTCCTGAAGGGCATGTCGCATTGATGTGGATGAAGGAAACAAACCTAAATATCCCTAAGACAATAACGCCTTAAGAGATTCTTAAACCACTTCCCTAACCCAGTGATGCCCAGTTCAGAATCTAGTACTAAGTCTAAAAATTTTAGGGTAAAATTTTAGTCTAACCCTAAGAGCAGACCGTGGAATAAAAATAACAAATTAAACAAAAACCCACCTAAGTAATAGTTTGGTCTTCATAAAATTCTTGGGGCGATGACGAGGGTAAGATTTAAAGCAAATCTAATAGTTTTAAAATTTTACAAGAAGAAATTAGTTCCTAACTT
>ML777097.1:147844-201510 GCA_009831015.1 Picea engelmannii
AGTTTTAAAAAAAATAAAAATATAAAAAAATAAAAAGGAAAAAAAAAAAAAAAAAGAAAAAGGGGGGAAAACCTAAAAGGGAAAGATGATTTAGGGTTTGAGACTCCATAAAAGAGAGGGGGGGAAGGGCGAAAGGGGAAGAGCAATTAGGTATTGTTATGCTGTCGAAATGGAAAACTGGACGGATTGCTTGTGAGGAGTTGGGGATCTCTCAGCGGTGTTAGAGTGGTAGCTCAGCCTTGGAGGCGAGCTGAGAAGCTAGGTTACTATCTGGATTGTGTGTGACCCCTTTGTGACTCGGGGGGCTGAGGGGGAAGCAGAGTACCCCTAGCGTTTGGCTGGGAGGTATCAGTCAGTCTCTATAGCCGGTAAGCAGGAGCAGCGCGGAGCAGAAGCGACATGGAGCACAGGAGTCATTCACGGCAAGTGAAAGGCAACGGTATGATTGTATTTTAGTAGATTAGAATGCTTTCGGACTTACGCTGGTGGATAATATATCTTACCCCCATTAATGGCGTGATGAAGAAAAATTTTACGGCTGTTACTCACCTCCGTTAACAAGGTTATTTATCGTTGTTGTTATTTTAGTGCTTGTTTTTTTTATAGAATTTGTGTTTGGGGTTACTGGAAGTCATAAAAGAATTATTTCAATTTAGATCTCTGTTCATAGGAAAAGCTTCAAGAAATGAGTACCTACGAAATCGGGAAAAACCAGATCTGGTGCAAAAATGTTTCCAATGGATGTTGTTCGTACCCAAGTCAATTCCACTGTGTGTTACACTTCTGCTTTACTCTTAGAGGTTGTTTATTCCCGAATATTGCGTGGTCACATCTAAAATTTTGATGCGCAGTGTTACCGTCCTTGTAAAATCACTGATATAGATGCGTTTTCATTTAGATGCGTGGTGTTGAATTCGCTGGGCGTTTTCTTTATTTGCAGTGGGCATTTCGTTTTATTAACTTACCGTCATTTCGTTTTTACCTTTCTCTTGGGTGTATTTATAAAAAATTCACAGTGGGTGTTTGTGGCATATGGCTAGTCTTGCTAATCTAGGATATGGTTAAATTCTGTGATTTCCACATAGATTGCGTTTTTATATCCGGTTAAATTGGCACTGTGTGATGTTGGCCAGCGAAGTTTTTGTCAAATAGCCTTCTCCCATGCTTAAGTTCCTGGTATGAATGTTGAGTATTCTCTCCTTAAGCAACACTCGACTGGACTTTATTCTCGACTGTGAAAACCTTTCCAATCGGGGTTTAATGACCACGGAATTCTGTGTGATACCCCCGTTTTTCCGACGAGGTACCCTTGCGTACAGTGGTCCGTGCACCCTTGATGATTGTAAGCGTTGGATTGTTCCTCCCTACCTAGTCTATGAACGACTTCAAACTTGTACTTAACTTAAGACAACCATTTCAGGTTCTGTTCAGGATTTCAGAGTGGTTTCCTCATCGTTTCTTCGCACGTAATCCTCAAAAAAACTAACCACTAATTTTTGCGCGACTTATGCTTAACGCCCATCGGTGGTAGCATTTGGAGTCACAGAAATGTTTAATTGTATCAACGTGTGACAGGTATGGTTAGCCCATCTTTTTCAATCGCGTTGTAATTACTGGTGAGTTGGGGAAAGGGTAGCTCGGTAGCTGCGTGCCTGACAGCATGTTGGAACCGAGATTGATGTGAAACCTGTGCCCCGTGCTCTTGATTTTTCCCCTGGACGTATAATTTCACCAATAACCTCGGCGGTGAAGAGCAGTGACTCACCCCTCCATTTTGGTGGTGGCACACCATGCCTTCCTTAAACTGGCCCAGCCAATCCAGCCACTGGCAGCCGTCAGTGAGGGCAGTTCCATCAAATTTACCTGCTCCTAGACAGCACGTTACATATGGTTACATATGGGTCTGACAGTGCTGCCACCGGATGCCTGGCAACGACCTTTAGTTACTGCCATTTTAGTGTGACTGTGGGCATTTTCAACGGTGTCATTTAAGGCGTAATGCTGGGGAACAACGTTACTGCTTTTACCTTTCGTAAGGAAGGGTCCTTTTTATTTAAAATTCCAATGCTACCAGTGAACAGGTGTCGACCTGGTTAGTTTGATCTGGTGGTAGTAGTGTCAATTGTAAGTGATAGAATAAGGCGTAACTTTTCTGGGTAATTAATTACAGTGCTATTTAATATAAAAGAAAAGATCCGGTCATCTGCATCGTGATATTGTAGTTCTGTTTTAGCGATAACCTTAAGTGCAAGGTTCTTGTCATTTAATTTCAAAGCCATTTTTATTATACAAAGAAAGGATACGATTATTTATGGCTTTTGGTTGGGCTGCTAAACTCTTATCGTTATTGATAGCACGTGGAGGGTAAGGTTATTTTGAGAACATGGTAATTTTTCCTTACCTCAATACGATCTTAAATCTTGAATGTGAAACAGTGTTAACCTAGAATATTCCGGTTGTAAATGTTATTATTGGCCACATATCTTAAGAAGGATGTAGTTTTTATATGTAAGATTGTATTATTGTTGTTAAGTGTAAAATTATACGGACACATTTAAATGATATTACTTAACCGTACATCTACTTGTTAACAGTTTCTAGAAGAAAAAGAAACGCAAAAAAAAACGGTGCTGGGTTTACTTGATTTTGAAATATTTTCAAATAAATTGAAACAAAACTTTTCTTCCCACTCTTGTAAACCAACGATTCTAGCTGCACCCTCGGCGTGACTGGTCAAATAACGGTGTTGTGTGTGAGTTATTAATAAAGGTGAAATTCAAGGATAATTTCGCTGAATCGGGTAAGGGTAATATTATTACCTTTAAATTAATAAATGTTAGGGTCACCGATGATATATAAGTATGATGTGATTTTATATATTGTCATTTAAAAGTTGTTATTTATAATTATTGGCATTTTTAAATATGGTTATTTTTATATAATGTCCTCTTTATATATTGTTATTTTAAAGATGGTCATTTTAATATTGTTAGTGTTATAGAGTGTCACTTCTAAGTAGGAGGTCATATGGTTATTGTTAAACATGAAGATATTTATAATTATGATGTTGTTTTTATATTTTGACAGTAGGGTAAGGGGGTTGACACTCGGGTGAAACATTACTATCATTTTACTGTTATGAGCAATGATAATGTTTGTAAGGTTGTTGTAAAAGTATGGTAATATTGTTTAAATTGCAACGCGAATATTTTGTTTCAATTGCAAAGGTAATACTTGCTTAACTTGCAATGCTAATATTGTTTAATAGCAATGTTAATGATGATGCTCAAACTGCAATGTTAACCTTGATTAAAGTGCAATGTTAATATTGTTTAAATTGCAAAGTAATGATGATGCTTAAACTGCCACGTTAACAATGCTTAATTTGCAATGTTGATATTGTTTTAATTGCAATGTAATATTGGTTAAATTGAAGGGTTGATGATGATGTTTAAATTGCAATGGTAATGTTTTGTAAGGTTATGGTAAAGTATGGTAATAAATTGGAAAATGTAAATGGTTAGGGTTTACCAATGTGGTAAAGATATCGTGCTCAATTATTGCGATTAACAAAAAAATGCAGTGTGCTTGTGTTTATTTCCGGTCCTTGAACTAGGGAAAAATGATTCTATAACTTAATAATGGGGGTTGAGATTATTGGTTTTTACCTTATGTTAATGTATTTATCGGTTAATGATAATTAATGGAGCAGTTGGTCAGTAATTAATCACAGTCAGGGCATAGGAATATCCGGTCTTAGTTATTGGTTGGTCCTTGCCTGAGTCCTTTTTCTTGCACCTTCCGCAGAGGATGAGGTCTTTCCTTTATTCATTGTTCTGTCACGTTTTTAATGTCTTGTTGGGTCTGCATGTATCGGGTGGGATGTAGACACCCCCAAGTAGCCTTAGGAGATGGGTCTGTGTGTTTTTCTGCGTGAAGAATCTAGTGTCGTATCAAGAGTCTCGAGCCCTTTAAAGGAAGGGTTTCCACTCTTGCGACACACCTGAGGGGATTACTAGTTTCTGCCTGAGCAGTCGACCAGGAGCATATCTGACCTCCTCTCTCTCCGGAGCAGAGGACTAAGATTAAACGCCCTGCTTTCCTGTGCAGAAATAGTAAAACCTACTACCTTGGATTCTACCTTCTGTGTTCGTATGTTACCTAACCCAGTATGTCGTTTATTGTTGAAGATATAGTGGGGTGCCTTTGTCTTGGGTAGTAGTTGCTTGCAGTTACTTGTTGTGCGCCTTGCATCTTCTTGTTTTGATCTTCGTGGTTGCATCTTGTTAGTCGTCGGGTGGCGACGTAGAGTCTAGTGTGTCTGTTTCCCCTCCTACATGCGCGCACACACTTTTTAAACAAAAAAAAAAAATTGCACCTGTTATCGGCGTTGTTGTCGTAATGAGGAGTTTGTTACACTTTGTGATTAAATCCTTGATGCAATGTTCGATATAGTGGTTTCTTTCGAATCATACGAGTGTTATTGTTGATTTGAACATTCAGATCGAGTTCTGGTAATATGATTATGTGATAATCCATTTGACTTTTGGTTTACAATGCTTTGGATTGTGATTTGAATGAAACTATTACCAAGGCGCCATCGATTGTACTGCCAACATGATAGTTTTGTATGGTTTCTATTCACTCCACCACCCTCACGCGCATAAGCATTAATGTATTCCTTGCACCTCGGGCTACCTCTGCTTGTTTTGAGAAAACCTACGGGAATTAGTCCTGTGTCTACCCTGTCGAACCCCTTCACCGATTACCCTGTTGACTGTGTGCTATGGCTCCTGTAGTGCGCATAGAACCCAACGGCGTCCAAACGTTGTTTTTATTTGATAAGGCTCGAGAGGACCTGGAGAGGAACAGATGGTTAGTTTTCATTGAAAAATTCGAGGGTTTCAACCTCACAGTCGCTCAGCAATTTGCCCTCACATTCGATGGATGCAGGGCCAAAGTTGGGGAAATCCAACTCGAATTCAATGAGGAATTCCTCAGCTCAGCCACTAGTTTTCCAGCTAAGGGGCAGAAATGGTTTAAGAATTCGAAGGTGGATGAAGTGCCATGGCCGCTCCTGTTTACCTCAAGAAAAATTATCAGTTGTGACAAAGGTATGTCGGTTATAGCCCTTAAGTCTAGGTAGCATGATTTGTTGGCCATTATTAAGCAATTCATTACATGTGAAGGTAGATATGGTTTAGTGTTCCTATACCACCTATGACTTCTTATGAATTTCATAGATTTTCCTTTGAATATGCCACATTTCCTCCTTCGCAGCTTGTATAAAATGGCTAAACAATTTAAGAGGGAGAAGGCCGACTCCATCCTCATCCACCACTGTCTTATTAAAATTGTTATAGTCCATCATCTAAGGTTGAGTGGAGACTATTTGGAAGATTTCTTGTTGAGGAATGGCTTTACCACTCCTGATTTTGGTCAAGTGGACAAAACTTTGGTCACCGAAACCCTTGTCGGGCCTATCATGCCCCTTCCTACACTCTTACCCACTGTTGAACCCTCGTCCTACCTGAACGATGACCTACCCGACACCCTGCCTGACTCATGTTCAAAAGACAGTGCTAAGCCTCTTAAGAGGCCTGCAAGAAAAAAGGGCAAGGGTAAGATCGATGTCAATAGCAAGGGTAAGAAGGCTGCATGCTGGGTATCTAGGTGTGCTCGCAATAAACCCAAACAAAACACAGATTAGAAACCAATTATTTTGAGTGAAGATTCGGATTCTGAAATCGAGCGATTTCTGACTGACGAGTACCCATACTCACACAGCCTTTGTTCTGTCAAGCCCTATGACTACGTCTCCAACCTCCCGTCGTGCCTTAAAGATGACTCCAAATTCCCCGAGATCAAGTTTGACAGTGGAACCCCTGGTAATTTAAAAGATTTCTCACCTGTAACGACTCAACCTGATCAACCACAGTGCAATCAATGCAACTCATGTCTCGAATGATACTATACAGATGTCCCTCTATTGCAATCCCGAATCAAGTCCTTGGAGAACCGGGTGACTGTGTTAACCAAGGAAAATGATATATTGCAAGCGAATGACAAGAGGCAAAAGACCACAGGCTCTGTCGTGTTCAAAAATATAGAGGCATCCACTGCCATTGTTAATTCGAAAATATCCTGATGGAATTGTATCCTTGATACCAAGGTATGATATTTCACCATTGATTTTAGAATGATTTTGTTTGTTTTGAATTAGCATAAACGATTTTGTTTGATTCGAATTAGCATAAACGATTTTGTTTGCTTTGAATTAGTAATAAAGGATTTGTTTGATAGATTGCATACAATTCTATTACCATTGGATTAATTTAATACGATTTTGATTGTAAATATGACCAGCTACAAAATCGTGAGATTCTTTAGCTAGTCATAAAATTTGAATTTCTGTTGATTTTTACAATTAAACACTATCTAAAATCATTTATTTTTGTGCATCTATAGGTACACATGGATTTCAATGGCAGTTGGATCGATTATGGCATTTCAGAACATGCTTTTTGTTACACAGTTTTGTGATTAGGTTGTTAGTCTTAGGTAGAAAAAGGAATCTGGGAGATTGTTCCCATATTTTTTGCAAAGAGTTTTTGATCATTTCCACAAGGAATGTTTCATCCTGTGGCCTTTATATACTCTTTATTTTTTGTAAAAAAACCATCGCTGCTTGGAGACAGAGACTATGGATTGATGATTCAGACTGAAATGAAAGTGGATGTTTTGTAACAGCTTTAGCTTTCAATATATCATACTTTTATTTCAAGTTTTGTGCATTTCAATTTGTAATCAAATTATTGAATACTTTAGATATCAAGATTTGTTACAGGTTGATGCGATATGATTTAAGTATTGTCCATATTTGATGTCTCTTATTTTACTTACAACAATTACCCTGTTTTAATTTAATGAATAGAAGGTTAATCTTCTTTGTTAAATGAGCAGTTATGTACAAATCTTTGCAGTAGGATTTATCTTAATGTGTTGATCTGTAAACCATAAAATTGTTGTTGCTATATATTTTGTTTGTTATGTCATTCGTATTCAAGGGCATCGCTGCTTCCTGTTTACGAGAAGCTTTATGCAAAATATGGTGTGGGTTTCCCCCATCAAACAGCTAAACCGAGTACTGTGCACAGAACAAATAGGAAGCGTTACTTCAGGTCAGTTTGCTATTTGCAATTTAATAGTCAATCAATTTGAGGATTCTCTGTAGATTAGATAGATATATAGTACATATTATTACTTTTATTCCTTAGTTAGATAGTTGTTGTTTTATTTCCTTTTCATAAAAAGTTATAAAAAATAAAAAATATAGCTTCGTTGTCATAAGACAATTCACAAATGATTTTGCAAATTTCGATTAAAATTTATATTTTGTAAACACTGTATATATAATCCTGATTTAATTGTATTTCTAACTGAACATTTAATAAGTAGAATTATTGTTTTATGATATTAGTTAGTAAACTGACTATATATTTTAGATTTGTACATAGTTTGTAGTAGTTGTTTTTCACTTAGATTAGTTTCTTTAGCTTAGTTTTTTTTACTTTCCTAGAACTTAGATTGGCCAACGGAGCTGCTAAACCCATTAGAGTGGATTAATCCAAATGGATTGGGTTATTTAGATAACCCTGGACCGGATCCACCCCTCTAGATGACGAGTGATCAATTTCGCCTGTCAACAAATGGCGCTAGAAGGAGGGCCTGGAAATTATTAATGGCACGAGGCGGTCGTAAGACTCCTCCACCACCCAACCGCTCACCTATAGTGACAAGAAGTCATTCAAATGATAACATCATCCCTCAAACAACAACCACATCAAACGATGATCTACGGATCACAGTCGAACCAGTAACCCCAAATCCTACAGGTGGTGACATACAAGAGATTGTTCACCAATCTCTCATAAGAACCCTTAGTTCCTTCACTCATTTAAGGCAACCAAATCGACCTTTGGACCAACCATTAGATTTCTCTGATATCAGAGAACAACTTGGAGGCACTAACCTCACTTTAAACCCTACATATCCAATCCTCACTCCTACTGTAGGAGGATCTGGAATACCACCCTCACCACCTCCATCATCCCCTTCTTCTTCTGGAGAAGACTCTTTCAACGAGGGAATTTCCTCCTCCTAGCCTTCCACACCATCCACACCAATGTCCAACCAGAACAATCCTGCCAGACCCTTGCTCGACCAAGATGCAGTAGCCGTACCCGGGCCTCAGCATCCCTTACCCAAACATTTAGAGAAGTGGCTCCCCAAGTTTGACCCTAACTCTAAACAGATCACCAAAGATCACATTAAAAAGTTTATGTTAGCCATTAGACTCCATAATTTCGAGCATGAAGACGTATTCTGTAGTTTGTTCCCCTATACTTTCGAGGGCAATGCCTCTACCTGGTACTTTGCCCAGCAACCCCATATGATCATGTCATGGGAGAAGTTCGAGTCCTACTTTCTTGAGAAGTTTGGAGACGATAAGTCCCCAAAAGTTCTAGTCATGGAGCTTTCTAGTTTAAGAATGAATCCCAAAGAGAAAATTAAAGACTTTAACCAAAGATTCTTAACACTAAAGAACTGAATCCCTACGGATTTGATGCCTGCTGAGAATCTTATCATAGCATACTATACTAAAGCCTTACATCAAAGTATAGCCATTTGGGTAAAGCAATCTGAGAAAGCCACGTTGTTAGAGGCCTTCGAAGAGGCCAGTCAGATTGAGAAAGACATCCTTAGTTTAAAATACACTACTAGCAATGAAACAAAGACTAGTTCATCTTCCAAAAAGAAAATCAAAATCCTCCCTAGACCTACTCAAAATAAAACACAACCTGAAAGCTCAGATTTAGAAAACCTAACAAAATTCATTCAAAAACTATCAAATCAAGTTATAGATTTGAAAAGGATGGCCGAAGAAGCTTCTTCGAACAAAGGGCCTTACAAACCCCCGTTTAGGAAGCCTTTACCCACCAACCAACCTAATTCAAATACCGAGGGCCTAAATCTAGAAAGCCTGCAATTCGCCATTCAAACAATTCTAGAAGCCCAGGATAACTTGATTCCCCCTGAGGTCCCTGAGGAGGTAGTTGAACAAGAGACAGTTGAAGAAGAAGAATCTTCTCCAAACATTTTTGGACACTTCTCGGATAGCATTTTTCAAGCTAATTTCCAGACAGTACATCCCTACAATACTAGGAGTAAGACAACAAATAAACCTTCTTCTGAAAACACTACGACTTTACCCCCAAAATAGTCTAAACCAGCTGAGACTAAACAGAGTCATGTAAACCCTAACTTAGATTAAGGTTTAGTTGAAGATCTAAAAAAGTTAAGGGCTAACATTTATGTTTATGAATTATTAAAATTTTCATTTCTGCTACAAAAAAATGTTACAAAATATCGCAGAGAATAGCAAAAACGGTAATCCGAGCAGTAACAAAGTTTCTCAGAATAACCCAAAAGTTCCTCAGAAGGCTTACACTAAGAACAATTCTGATCCTCATGAGAAGGGATGACTTCCTATAAATAATGTAACAAATGTAGATAAATTAGCTTTAGAGGCTGCGAGTAAAAAGCCACAAGCTTCCACCATTAGTACTCACAGAAATGTACCTCCATTTTTGTTAAATTTCGAAATCTTTAATAGGAACGTGCACAATTGTATGGTAGATTTAGGAGCATCATCCAATGTAATTCCATGGTCTGTGTGTCAGAAGATTAATGCTGAATTTGAACCATCCACCTTAAAAATCATCCAACTTGATCAAACTAGTGTTAAAGTTATAGGCGAATTAAGGAATGTGCTTATAAGATTATCGTCTAACCCCAAAGTTCATCAAGTGATTGATATTATTGTTGTGTATATTCCAGAAGTTTATGGTTTTTTCTTAAGAAGAGACTGGTCAGAGTAGCTACACGACTATTTCGCGATTGATTGGTCTCACCTGTGGCTGCCCGAGAACGACAAGCCCAACAAAATCAAGGTAAATCATGAACGCTACCTAAAGCTCACAGTCACGGATTTAAATGATCCCAATGAACCATTTACACCTTCTATCGATTCACCCGAAATACAAGGGATGGATACCTTTTTCGGCAATTTCATGGTCGAGACTTCCGCTATCACTAACCTGGAGCAGCAGTCTGAGATTGTAGCACATATGCAGCCAACCGTTTTTACACAATGGTCTCATGCACCCAATGAAAATCAAATATGGTCTCTTTACTTTGACGGGTCAAAGTCCAAGGAAGGAGTTGGTGTGGGTTGCGTTATTATTGATCCAGCAGGTAACAAAACCCTGATTGCATGAAGGTTAGAATTTGAATGTACTAACAAAACAACAGAATATGAGGCTCTATTGCAAGGCCTCAGAAAAGCATTAGATATGGACATTCAAAATTTGACTGTCTTTGGCGACTCGGAAATCGTGGTTAGACAAGTGAGAGATTCTATCCATTGTTTATCTCAACATCTCAAAAGCTACCAATCTGAGGTATGGAATTTAATGAATAAGTTTTATTCTTTCAACATAAATTCTATTCCTAGATTGAATAATTTAGAAGTTGATTTATTAGCTAACGTAGCTTCAAAAATATTTCCTACAGAAGGCTTGTCCCCGAATGCATTCTCCGTCGAACTGTTGTTCAGGACATCCATTCCCGACAACATCACGAATTGGAGAGTCTTCGACAACGATCAACAAATTACTAGTTTTCTGCATATGGAAGAAACTTTCCAAGGCATGGTGATCAACAAATGAACTCATGATGACAATCTGTGTGATTTCACGGTAATACCAGATCCAAGATCTCCTGAATCTTCATCGGACATGGTAAATTCTATCCCTAAATATATAGTTATATTAGAAAAAATTTATGATCTTCAAGATAAATTCAAAAAATTGGTCAACTGTAAAACAAATAGTTCCTCTTTATCGTATGAAAAAGTAAACTTGGGAACTAATGACAATCCATAGTGCATTAATTTAGGGGTGGGGTGTTCTGAATAAGAGAAAGCCGCATTTACTAAATTGTTTAAGGAATTCAAAGATGTTTTTTCATGGACGTATGACGACCTAAAAACGTTTGACCCTAACATCATACAACACGTCATTCCTATGAAACCCCAAACCTCTCTGTTTCAAAAAAAAGTTAAGAAAAATGTACTCTAAGCTCGAACCGACCGTCAAAAAGGAATTAAATAAACTATTGAATGCTAAGATAATTTTCCCTGTTAGGCACATGCAATGGGTTTCTAACCTTGTCCCTATCCGGAAGAAGAGTGGTGAAATTCGACTATGCATCAATTTCTGAAACCTTAATCGAGCGTCTGATAAAGACAACTACCCTGTCCCACCCATGGAACAGATCCTTCTGTTATAAAAAACCGGACCGCGGAGCAATAAAATAAAACAAATGCGGAAATAAAACACAGAAGATACACAATACAAGAGAGACACAGATTTATGGGGTTCACCCAGTGTGGGCTACGTCCACCAGAGAAATTGCCAGGTCCTTTCTTTATTATTATCCAGCAAAATGAAGGGATACAACCTAAAGCAAAACCCATTGTAACTTCCTCTTCTTTCTCTCACAGTATCCTCTCTTATAATACAATACTTGCCAACCTACATAGCCACAATACATTTCCCTCATAAAAGAGGGTTGCCTTCTGGGGAAAAAAACCCTAACATAATCTCTATCATTAGATCTGCGACCTTATAATGAACGGTTCAGATTTACAATGAAATTACAATATACTTTTACAAGGCAATTTTTGCTTCGGGGGCTTCGTCCTCGAACCCCCGCTGGGGGCGCACTTGCCCCCAGAGGGGGTACCCCCCCTCTGCACTCCCTCGCGTGGAAGAGTGTAGATACTTCTGGGGTGTAAATACTTCATGGGGTATAAACATGGCTGAAAGTAAAAGACCTCTAAATCAGGAAGATGATCAGGCTCCACAACCAACACCTTCAACAGGTATCTGGTTCTGAAAGATTATCCTTATTGGATGGTTTTTCAGGGTACAACCAAGTCCTGATGTCTCCTCTAGACCAACTTAAAACTACCTTCTGCACTCCATGGGGCACCTATGCTTATAGGAAAATGCCCTTTGGACTCATTAATGCAGGTGCCACTTTCCAGAGAGCGATGGGCATCACTTTCTGAGGCTTAATCAATCAATCTATTGTAGTTTACCTAGATGATGTTATTGTATTCTCGAAAAAAAAAACTGATCATCTAGCTCATTTGAGAGACGTTCTGCAACGATGTCATAAGTATGGCATTTCCTTGAATCCCAAAAAATCTATCTTCGCAGTAGAACAAGGTAAACTCTTAGGATTTATTGTGTCAAGCAAAGGGATGATTATCGACCCTGAAATGACTCAAGTCATCTCGAAACATCCCCCTCCCACATCAAAAAATTCAATGCAGTCTTTCTTAGGCCAGATAAACTTTGTCAGGAGATTTGTCCCTAGTTTTTCAGAAATGGTCAGACCTTTACAGGATTTAATAAAAAAAGACGCATAATATCACTGGGGACCCTTAGAAAACCAAGCTTTTAATTCAATAAAAAAGGCCATAATAGACGCTCCTTCTCTCATGAGCCCCGACTTTTCGCAAGACTACATGCTCTACACATTTGCTTCTGACCGCTCCTATACTGTTGTCCTAACTCAAAAGAATGCTGAAAACAATGAAGTCCCAATTTCCTTTATGAGCTCTGCTTTCAAAGGCACAGAAATTAATTACCCAGTGGTAGATCAACAAGCCTATGCTATTTTTAAAGTAGTCAAGCACTTCCAATCTTATCTTTTGAAATCTAGGACGAAAATTATTGTCCCTTATCCAGCCGTCAGAAATATGTTAGTGCAGAAAGAACTAGGCGAAAAGAGGGCGAACTGGGTTACCTCTTTACAAGAGTATGGAATAGAAATCATCCCAGTACAAATAGTGAGAGGCCAAGGGTTATGCAAGTTAGTCACTGACTCAGCAGCAGGACAACAAGAAGAAAATGATATGTCAAACCCAGCACAACACAATCAAAATTCAATTTGTTGTGCACAAAACTCTGTCAGTCCCAGGTATGACGATATAAAATTATGTCTTGAACATGGGTCAGCCCCGCATCACTTGGATCCCACTAAAAGAAGAGCGTTAAGATTAAAATCTACCTCCTTTCAGTTGATTAATGGTATTCTGTTTCGTCAAAATTTTGATGGAGTACTAATGCGTTGTCTTGAGAAAGATGAAGCAGAAAATGTCTTACTAGAATTACACGCAGGAGAAGCTGGTGGGCATTTTGGTGGGGATACCACTTCCCATAAAGTTTTAAGAGCAGGTTATTACTAGCCTACACTTTTTAGAGATGCTCATGCCTTGTCTCGCAAGTGTATTATTTGTCAAAAAACATCCGGGCGGATACAAAAACCAGCCTTTCCTTTGTAGCCTGTTTCAGTAGACTCCCCTTTTCAGTAGCGGGGTCTTGATATTATAGGTCCAATCAATCTGACATCCTCAGAGTAGCATAATTTTATCATTAAATCCATAGATTACTTCAACAGGTGGTCTGAAGCTGCCCTCTTAAGAGCTGTAAATACCAGTAAGGTAATTGCCTTTTTAAATTCGAATATTATTACTCGTTTTGGTATCCCTGACTGTTTAGTATTCGATAACGCTTCTTATTTTTCGTCTCTTGATATGAGTGAGTTTGCTCTAGAAAAAGGAATTAAATTTAAATATTCTGCCAGTTATTATCCTCAGGGAAATGGATTGGCAGAATCAACAAATAAGAATTTGATTAAAATCATCAAGAGAACGGTATCTGAAAATCACAAAAATTGGCACTGTTAAACGCAATCTGGGCTGATAGAGTAACACCAAAAACTGTTGTGGGTAACTCTCCCTTCTTTCTCGTCTATGGTAGAGAAGCAATTATGACACCACATATTCTTCTTTCCTCACTACAGCTGTCATAGAAAATACAAGAAGAAGACTTCCCTCCTTTGGAAAATCGAATTAACGCTTTAATAAAACTACAAGAGGTAAGGGATCAAACAAAACATAAGTTAGATCAACATCAACTAGTGGTCAAAAGATGGTTTGATTCCAACTCTGCCTCTGACAGGAACTTTGAAGTAGGTGACCTTGTCTTAAAATGGGACAAACCACATGAGGGAAAGGGAGAACACACGAAGTTTCAAAACTTATGGCTAGGACCGTTTTTAATTGCTGAGAAATTGGGTCCTAGCTCTTTCCGATGACATAATCTAGAGGGATAGTAAGACACCTATCCGGTGAATGGCCAAGCTCTAAAAAGGTATTTCGCTTGATGAAAACCCTGTGTATACTGTGTAAATATTTTTCTTTTGTTTGCTTTTCTTTTGCTGTTTTGGTTTTGATTTTTCCCTTACGCTTATTAGTTTTTACTTTTGAAATACACATACTTGCATTATGAGCTGTTCAGACAAAGAAAACATAATTTTTTTCTCTGAAATGACTGCTGAAAAGTTGTCTAAACATCAATTGTGATATGCTTCTGAAATTTACAGCCATGTTAAAAAAAGCCTGTTGTTTGAAAGAAGTTTATTGATTCCAATCTATAATTGAAGCCTGTCACGATCATCCATTATCTTCTTACGCTGTCCCTGTTCCTTAAGGGAATAACTCAGAAGATGTCTCCCTGCCTTATAAGGTTGATTTATTAATAAATCATCTCTATATCTTAATGAAGGACAGTTAAAAAATTCTGACAAGGTCTGTAAAAATATGTCCAAAATATCATAATTTTCAGCGTCACCCCGCTCAATTATATATCTTTAAAAACCAAACAAATCATTTAAAGAGCTGTGGGAAGTGCTTGTAAGCCCACCGGGATACTGAACAGGTCTGCTGTCAGCGGGTAAATGCATGCATGATGCCAAGATAACTTCGTCGAGGTATTGAACAGGCCCGCTTGCAGCGAAGCAATTTCAGGTATATGAAAATTTGCAAATATGGAATCTCTTGACCTTAAAATGTACTTTATTCTGATATGGAACTTCTTGGCAAGATACGGATATCAGAGTGGGTTAAATGGCAACCCTGTCGAGGCTATGGACGCCTGCTGGCAGCAGTGGCTCTGTCAAAACTATTGGAGATTTTATCTTTAATATCATGACTCGCTTTTATTAAGACTGTTATCAGTTTTCATCTTTTAAGCACAGCTGGAATTTTTATGATTGATGACGATGTTTAAACAATTTTCTGGTTATTTTTGAGTTTGAATTATTCTAATTATTCTAATCTAGATTTGTTCTTTTGGTAGAGATAATTGCTTCTACCAGTGTGTCGCCATTGTTGGAAGCCATCTTGCAATTCTTATTTTTTCCTTATAAGCTGCCTACACAAGGGTTTTGAACCCCTAATACTCGTCACAATTCTTTAAACAAAATGACACTATTATCTTTCGCTTTCACACACCTGCCTTTCGTTTTCATTTTCACGACTGCAAGTGTGAAAACCTCAAGTTGGAAGTCATGTCAATGGCATTAAAATCATCTTTGGATTGTTATGAATTCTTTTGTTTATGTGGTCATAAATTGTTTCACCTCTATCTCAATAAAGGTCATACATTTGTCAAAACACCAAACCTTTATTCACTTTGCATTTTTGTTAATATGGTTTCAATTTATAATTTCGTCATGCAATGACTTTTGGTGTCTTTGATTAAATCCTTGGTGCAATGGTTTCATAGAACGCATTAACTTTGTGATTAAATCCTTGATGCAATGTTCGATATAGTGGTTTCTTTCAAATCATACGAATGCTATTGTTGATTTAAACATTCAGATCGAGTTTCGGTAATACGATTATTTGATAATCCATTTGACTTTTGGTTTACAATACTTTGGATTGTGATTTGAATGAAACTATCACCAAGGCACCGTCGATTGTACTGCCAACATGATAGTTTTTTATGGTTTCTTTTCACTCCACCACCCTCGCGTACATAAGCATTAACGTCTGCCTTGCACCTCGGGCTACCTCTGGTTGTTTTGAGAAAACCTATGGGAATTAGTCCTATGTCTACCCTGTCGAACCCCTTCACCGATTACCCTATTGACTATGTCTTATGGTTCCTGTAGTTTGCATGGAACCCAATGGCGTCCAAGCGTTGTTTTTATTTGATAACGCCCGAGAGGACCTGGAGAGAAACGAATGGTTAGTTTTCATTGAAAAATTTGAGGGTTTCAACCTCACAGTCGCTCAGCAATTTTCCCTCACATTCGATGGATGTAGGGCCAAAGTTGGGGACATCCAACTTGAATTGAACGAGGAATTCCTCATCTCAGCCACTGGTTTTCCAGCTAAGGGGCATAAATGGTTTAAGAATTCGAAGGTGGATGAAGTGCCATGGTTGCTCCTGTTTACCTCAAGAAAAATTATCAGTTGTGACAAAGGTATGCCGATTACAACCCTTAAGTCTAGGTGGCATGATTTTTTGGCCATTATTAAGCAATTCGTTACATGTGAAGGTAGATATGGTTTAGTGTTCCTATACCACCTACAACTGCTTATGAATTTCATAGATTTTCCTTTGAATACGCCACATTTCCTCCTTTGCAGCTTGTATAAAATGGCTAAACGATTTAAGAGGGAGAAGGCCGACTCCATCCTCTTCCACCACTGTCTTATTAAAATTGTTATAGTCCATCATCTAAGGTTGAGTGGAGACTATTGGGAAGCTTTCTTGTTGAGGAATGGCTTTGCCACTCCTGATTTTGGTCAAGTGGACAAAACTGTGGTCACTGAAACCCTTGTTGGGCCTGTCGTGCCCCTTCCTACACTCTTACCTATTGTTGAACCCTCATCCTACCCAAACGATGACCTACCCGACACCCTGCCTGACTCATGTTCAAAAGACAGTGCTAATCCTGTTAAGAGGCCTGCAAGAAAAAAGGGCAAGGGTAAGACCGATGTCAATAGCAAGGGTAAGAAGGCTGCACGTTGGGTATCTAGGTGTGCTCGCAATAAACCCAAACAAAACACGGATCAGAAACCAATTGTTTTGAGTGAAGATTCAGATTCTGAAATCGAGCGATTTCTAACTAAGGAGTACCCATACTCACACGACCTTTGTTCTATCAATACCTATGACTACGTCTCCAACCTCCCACCGTGCCTTAAAGATGACTCCAACTTCCTCGGGATCAAATTTGATAGCGGATCCCCTAGTAATTTAAAATATTTCTCACCTGTAACGACTCAGCCTAATCAACCACAGTGCAATGAATGCAACTCATGGATCGAACGATACTATACAAATGTCCCTCTGTTGCAATCCTGAATCAAGTCCTTGGAGGACCAGGTGACTGTGTTAACCAAGGAAAATGATAGATTGCAAGAGAATGACAAGAGGCAAAAGACCACAGGCTCTGTCATGTTAAAAAATATAGAGGCAGCCACTGCCATTGTTAATTCGAAAATAGCCTGATGGAATTGTATCCCTGATACCAAGGTATGATATTTCAACATTGATTTTAGAATGATTCTGTTTGTTTTGAATTAGCATAAACGGTTTTGTTTGTTTCGAATTAGTATAAACGATTTTGTTTTCTTTGAATTACTAATAACGGATTTGTTTGATAGATCGCATACAATTCTGTTACCATTGGATTAATTTAATACGATTTTGTTTGTAAATATGACCAGCTACAGAATCATGAGATTCTGTAGCTAGTCATAAAATTTGAATTTCTGTTGATTTTTACAATTAAACACTATCTAAAATCGTTTATTTTTGTGCATCTACATGTACACATGGATTTCAATGGGAGTTGGATCAATTATGGAATTTCAGAACATGCTTTTTGTTACACAGTTTTGTGATTAGGTTGTTAGTCTTAGGTAGAAAAAGGAATCTGGGAGATTGTTGCCATATTTTTTGCAAACAGTTTTTGATAATTTCCACAAGGATTGTTTCATCCTGTGGCCTTTATATACTTATTATTTTTTGTAAAAAAACCATCGCTGCTTGGAGATAGAGACTATGGATTGATTATTCAGACTGGAATGAAAGTGAATGTTTTGTAACCACTTTAGCTTTCAATATATCATACTTTTATTTCAAGTTTTGTGCATTTCAATTTGTAATCAAATTATTGACTACTTTAGATATCAAGATTTGTTACAGGTTGATGCGATATGATTTAAGTATTGTCCATATTTGATGTCTCTTATTTTACTTACAACAATTACCCTGTTTTAATTTAATGAATAGAAGGTTAATCTTCTTTGTTAAATAAGCAGTTATGTACAAATCTTCGCAGTAGGATTTATCTTAATGTGATGTCTGTAAACCATAAAATTGTTGTTGCTATATCTCTTGTTTGTTCTGTCATTCGTATTCAAGAGCGTCACTGCTTCCTGTTTACGAGAAGCTTTATGCAAAATCTGGTGCGGGTTTCCCCCATCAAACAACTAAATCGAGTACTGTGCACAGAACAAATAGGAAGCGTTACTTCAGGTCAGTTTGTTATTTGCAATTTAATAGTCAATCAATTTGAGGATTCTCTGTAGATTAGATAGATATATAGTACATATTATTAATTTTATTGCTTAGTTATATAGTTGTTGTTTTATTTCCTTTTCATAAAAAGTTATAAAAAATAAAAAATATAGCTTTGTTGTCATAAGACAATTCACAAATGATTTTGCAAATTTCAATTAAAATTTGTATTTTGTAAACACTGTATATATAATACTGATTTAATTGTATTTCTAACTGAACATTTAATAAGTATAATTATTGTTTTATAATATTAGTTAGTAAACTCAATATATATTTTAGATTTGTACATAGTTTGTAGTAGTTGTTTTTCACTTATATTAGTTTCTTTAGCTTAGTTTTTTTACTTTCCTAGAACTTAGATCGGCTAATGGAGCCTCTAAACCCGTCGGAGTGGATTAATCCAAACAGCTTGGGTTATTTAGACAACCCCGGACCGGATCCACCCCTCCAGTTGACGAGCGGTCAATTTCGCCCGTCAACAAATGTCTAGGTAGAATTTGATGAGATTTATTGTCATATGGCCAACCATTTGGACCAATTATGAGATTCACCCAGACATCATAAGATTTCTTAGTAATCAAAGGAGAAGTATCCTTCTCATGATCCCAATTCATATATCCTATGACAGTGACATTTTCTAGAGTATTCAACAGATTCAAAGATTCTTTTTTCTAAAATACACAATCTTGATTATACGTTTGATGCCATTTTAGAGGAGCAAGACCAGGGATTTCTAAGTGAGTGGTAGTGAACATTAGTTATGGGACCATGCTAGTGTCTACATCAATAATACATAATTTTTTCCCCTAATTGAAGTTCCATAGGATTTACAATGTAATTCCTCAATAGGTAAGTTGTTTAAGTGTATGGAAAATTCTTCTCGAAGCAGAACATGTTGTTGAGAAATTTAACACTGCTACTTAGCCCACATGTTGGAATGTCTAAATAGATCATACATATTTGGAATAATTTCTTGAAAATACATAAAATGAACATGATGTTCCTCGATGAGATATCCCAATGCTTCCATCCTCACATATTGTACCTCCAATTCTACTAGGAACCAAACATTATATGTGAAAAAGACTAAAGTAGTGTCACTTTCACTATTAGTTTAAAAAATTGCAACTAAGTCCACATGTGCATGACAATGTGATGCTAATTTAGAAAATTATAACTTGTCATTGGCTGCATTAGGTAATGACTCATTAGGAATTAAATAAGTAGTATGCTTAGTCTTGCATTGCAAGGGAAAACCTCAAGCCTTGTCAAGAACATCCTAATAGTTATGTATTAGATTTTATAGGGTTGTAAGGAACTATTTTATTGTAGTATCTGGTTTGATTAGATGCACCACACATAAATGGAGGAATTTCTTGTGAAATACCTTCTTAACCATTACACGACTAGTAACAAGCTATGAGACTACATTAATAGCAAGTTTAAATGTGTGAATCCATTTTCACCATGGAACAAATTATACTGACTTATACCTACATCGTAGATGGCTTTGTGACTTGATTAGTGAAAAAAAACCAAATATGAGATAAAAACAAGCCAATGGGAGTAACATTACATTCTACAGTTTCTTGAAAAGGAGACATAACCAATGTGACCAAGCCGTGATGATTAGCTAGGGAATTATTTCCATTATTGGTGATCCATGGAAAATGGTATGGGTGAACATGGGAAGTGTTGGGGAGATTTTGAAATAAGAGGACAAAGCCTATGATAAAATTTGTTTTACTACCATTAAGGAGGATGAGGTGATAAACGCAGTCCTAGATTTGGTAATTATGGGTAAACAAGGATTCTCTATCAGTTGGGGAATAATGGTGGGTCATATGGACTAAAATTGGATCTAGGGTGGTAGTGTTTGAGATTTCAATGATCTTTGACGACCACAAAAATGTTCTACATGCAGGAGAAGTGTCCCATTGCTCATAAAAGAAGGCCTTGGGAGGAGCTTGATGGTACAATGCATGACACTTAAATGAGTGTATACAATATTTATGGAAAGAGAATTAAGAGAGTTTATGGCATGCATGATAAGTGTTTCTATGTAGTGGAGGAAAGGTCATTGTAGGCCCACTAGATGAATGAAAAGGGGTACGTGAATATAAAGAAGTAGATGAAGAATAAGGAGAGAATATGTGCCACTTCCCCAAATTTCGTTCTACTGTAAGAACTCTTTTAAAGGATTGATTAAGATTATCAAAGTCAAGGATTTCAACCTTGGTGTGTAAATAGGGAGAATAACTAGAAATTAAATTTATAGAGACATAAATGTATAGATATCTTATAGATAACTATACATGGAGCTTAATGAATTGATTAGTATAAGGTTGAAGTGATTGAACATAGAACTAACTATGATGAAGTTATCATACACATAAATATTTTTAATACTTAGATGGGTAAAACTACTACCATGATGCCTCACAATTGTTTTTCCAAGAGGTCATATGGTTTTAATTCGAATGTGAATCCTTTAGATACAAATGGAGGGTGGAAGAATCATGGAGGTTCTGAAATCACTCAAGTATTATCAAATCTAGGTTTAGTACTACCCATTCAAGTTTCATCGCATTCACCATGTTGGGATAAGAGTCAAAATACATGGATACATTTTGAATCCAAGCATCAATATGTTCACCATCAATGTCACCAAAATACCTAGGCAAGGTAATATTGGACTTTAAGCCTAGAGATTCTAGAGTGATTGATGAGGGCCCCTTTAGTTGGGTTAGGGATTGCAACACTTTCTCCAACTTGTCAGTAGTACTCTAGAGAATTTGTAATGAAGAAGCCTTTGAGATTTAATACAAGGTAAATTTATCTTTGCTAGGTGCCACATAGTAGATCCATTGAGAATCAGGTTGTTTTGGTATGCCACAAATTTGATTAGAGACTTCAATAAAGTTTGTTTTTCATTTTTGAATATGATTGCATAGATTAAGTAAAACTTTTGGAAGTGGAGAAGCATGCCTCCAATAATTTGGTTTTTGTAGAAGTAGTTATCCAATGAGGAGTAGGCCTCATGATAGGTGTAGATCAATCTTTAGGAGATACATAGATTTGAACTTCCAAGGAGTAGGAATCATGATCGGTGTAGGTCAATCTATAGGAAACTTCTGCATACAATATTTAGCTACCTATCCTTTATCTTTAGATCTGGATTTTTGTTGTGAGTTTTGTATTATTTGATCTAACTAGATTTATGTATCAGCATTAATTATTATAGATTATCAGATCTAAATATTGTTGTTGATTTTTTCAGTCATTATTGTTTAGATCTATTTAACCCAGCTTAGATCTATTTCTAGTTTGGATCTATTATTTCAGATCTATATCAGATCTTTTACTTAGATCTAATCTTGAGTTACTTAGCATCAGGTCCAGTGATGAATGAATTCTGTGTTAACATTGGTTATTGTTTAGATATTCTAATGATTTGCTAATCAAGAAATAGTACACTAGTTGAGTTTAGTTCATGTCTGAACTTTGTGTATATTTTCATTTTGATTATTCTCCCTAAGTTCAGTAGCTCTCACTGTGATCTAGCTGCCTTCCTAACTGAAATTTATAAAAAGACATCTCTGTCTGGCTTTAATTTTATAATTCTAACAAAAATGAACTCCTTGAGCTCTTAATTTCTTGTTATATTTATATTAAAAATACTTCAATTAGATTTGACCGAGTCACACACATTAAGACCCATTTATTTAAGTCTCGATCTCACCACTACATTCCAATAATCACAATACTAAATGATGGAAATAAGAATAATAATAAAAAATACAACTACATTAATATCAAATATTTGAACTTCTTCCTAGATAAAATGAAACTAGGTACAATAATTGTAGTGAGAAAGCAAGTAAATTTTATAAGTATAAGGTCCATGTGTCCACGGACTGTGAGTTGGCCGCGGGTGGCCATCCCTGTGGCCAAGCCGTGGATGTGCCCATGGCTTGGCCATAGGGCTGGCCACCCGCGGCCAACTCACAGTCCAACAGGGGCCAAAATAATATAAAAACTACAAATTACAAATGTAAATCAAAATTCAACCATACATTTTAAAAATTATTACTAAAAATATATTCTACTGGACTGTGACTGTGAGTTGGCTGTGGGTGGCCATCCCTGTGGCCAAGCCATGGGCATGCCCATGGCTTGGCCACAGGGCTGGCCACTCGCAGCCAACTCACAGTCCAACAGGGGCCCAAATAATATAAACACTTCAAAAACAAATGTAAATTACAATTCAACCATACATTTTAAAAATTATAACTAAAATTATATTCTGCTGGACTCTAACTGTGAGTTGGACATGGGTGGCCATCCCTGTGGCCAAGTCGAGGGCACTCCCACGTCTTGACCACAGGGCTGGCCACCCACAGCCAACTCATAGTCCAACACTACAAATTACACTACAAATAATATAAACACTACAAATTACAAATGTAAATTTCATTTCAACCATACATTTTAAAACTTGTTACTCAAAATATATTCTACACTATAGAAAATTACCTGTTGTTCGGCGCATCCATGCTCGCAAACGCAATGACGACCCCTATGCTCACGACCTCACGATGACCTCACGACGACCCCTGCGTGCAACCACCTCATAAATGACCTCACGACGACCCCTGCGCGCAACCACCTCATAGACGACCTCACGACGACCCCTGTGTGAAACCACCTCACAAATGACCTCATGACTTCCTATGCTCTCACAAAACGACAAAAAATTTTGTAAAATGTTTCAACATCGATGTGTGGTTGATATATAAACAATCTTTCGGCCAAAAGATTGTTCGGTTGAACAAATTTTTGGCCGAACTATCTTTCGGCCAAAAAATAGTTTAGCCGAACAATTTTTCGTCGGAAAGAGGATTGCCGGAAAGAAAATATCTGGCCGACTAAATTTGTACACGCAAATTGAGGGTGTGGTTATTGCACCGTTCGATTTGACATTTCTTTTTTCGACCGAAAAATGTTATGAGTCTGGCCGAAAAAATGTTTTTCGGAATTTTGGAGACCTGATTGTCACAAAAGTGTAACTCACCTTTGTGATTTCACCCTACACGATTTACACATAAAGAATGCTAAAATACATCAAACAAGATAACTAATTCAATTATTTGTCTGCAGGTTACAAGAAGATCAAAGTGTCATAGTACATTATGAGATCATCATCAATACATCATCAATAGATCAACAAATAAGAGTTATGAGTTTTAAGCACAAGTATTATGAAGATGAATGATACCCACTCTTAGTTATTAAACCCTCAAAGTATTTATTAGGTTAAACCCAAGGTTGGATTATTAAGCTTCCTTAATATTATTAAGTTTTAGTTACTTTTATTAAGCTTTTACCAAAGCCTCCTGCTCCTATTGCCAAATGACTATTGGATGTTCAAGAAGTATGGCAACATGGCCTACCCTAGCTTTGTAGGTCATCCTGAAAGATTGAGCTCTCACAGAAAGGACGCTCTGTGCCACGAGACCGTCCCCGGCCTAACCACCTTTTGTTGCCCCTCAATCCCCATTTTAGATGGTGAAGATGGTGTTCTAAGGTACCCTAAAGAGTCTATTAAGTTAATATATGAACTAGGTAGACTTTTAGGAGTGTTTTAGAGTGTTTTAAGGATTTTATGACACTTTTAAGATGTGATTTAGTGAATTGGCCGAAACTCACTTCAGCCTAAAATGTGTTTCTTAAGATTACCAATGAAAGGGCATTAACACATATATTCTATGTGGGAGCAAATCACTAGATGCACAAATAGATAGCTAGCAATGTAAAGGAAGAAATTACAAGGGCAAGAACAACTTGCCAACCATGAAATAAAGGACAATCACACTTATCTTATGATTAAGAGAATTTACATATGAGCATTAAGTGTGAGAAAGAAAAAGATTTAAGTGTTTGCCTACACTTTCAACTTATCAATGAGATTACTTCAATCATATGGCAAATGGCCTGAATAGATCATAGAAATAAAGAAAAACACCATTCACTTGTTGAAGCATTTAGAGTTATAGATCTAAGCATCTAAGAAAAAGATTTAAACTTTGAAGAGATTTAAGGATGCAAGTAGATATAATTAAGTTATAATGCCCAATAGGCTTAAGCTAAGGATTAACCATATATGACATCTAGATCTAGAATATTATAGAAAATTAAGCACTTAGATCACAATCACATATTAAAACCCTAACCTTACCTTTGGGGTATTCCTCTCCCAATAGGTAGACAATTAATTAGCTTGCTTAATCTTTAGGAAATATTGAGAAAAAGAGAGAGGCAAGAAAGAAAGAGAATGAAACAAGAAGAAAGACAAGAAGCGAGCAAACAAACAAGCAAACCAAGCAAACCCCAAACCCCACGTGCTAGGTTAAGAAGGGCAAGAAAAATGCAAAAATATAGATCTACGCTAAGCTCTAGCTACCCCAAGGCTCACACATGGGAGGAGGCTATTCCAATCCTTCTCCCACAACTATGAGCCACTAAATGCAATAAATAAGGAGAATAAATAAACCAAATGCCTAAAAATTGAAGAAGGAGATCGAGAAATAGCTACCAATCCCTTTGGGTAGTCTTTGAGTTTTGTTTGGATGCCTTTGGGTAGCCAAAACCCCTCTCAACCAGATCTAAAACCTGCAAAAACCAGCAATGTATCCTTGCTGGAAATGCTACACACAACCAAAAGAGTGAAGAATTTTTTTTTCCTTTTTAGGGCAAAAATTTTTGTTAAGAAAAAATTATAATATTTGATAAAAAGACCTATTTTGCTATGTTAAACTAGCTGAAATATGTATGGAAATGAACAACAATATAGAAGAAGAGCAAGAGTGAGAAATGAATGGAATTTATGTGAGTCTCAATGAAAGACTTTTTCTTAAGGCATTCCAAATGAAACGCTTGAATTCAACTTGGAAGATCTAATACAATGGCATGCATACAATAGAAAATATGGATGGTTAAGCTAACAAGATGAAATACTTGCACCTTATCTAGCTAACCAACATATATTGATCTACAATATTACTCTTTTCAACATCTACTCAAATAAAATACTTTACCTAAGATCTACCTATGCATCCATCAAATTAAACCAAAACAATGTTACCTCATGTGTTGTAAGAACCAAAACACTTGTAGCTCTTCCCAAAATCCTCCAAAGTTTCTCCTTTAATATTACTCAAGAAAGTGGATCTTGGATAAATACTTGCTCCAAAACCCTAAGAGCCAAAGAATGGAAATGATGGACCAATGAAAGAGAGAGAGAGAGAGTGAGAAATCAAGTAGCATAACATTAGCTCAAGATATGGTGGGTTGGGAGTGAGGAAAGGGATCTATTTATACTTGGAGAGACAAACCTATCTCTCTTGGATTAATGCCAAGTGTCCACCATCAAGTAGAAGATGGGATCCCAAGGCTAGGGCACACCATCTAAGGTTTAGATCATAGATCTAGGGTGTAGGTTGGTGTGGGAAATGTTGGGATCAAGCAAAGAGTAGTGGGAGGTCTATGAGATTCATGCAAAGGGAGAGGAAGAGGCCCCAAACAATAAAAACAATTTTTTCTTGGAGATCCACAAGAGGGGGGGTAACTCTCCTTGGAGCATGCACCACTTGGGGGAGAGGAAAGGAATGGACGAAAAAAAAAAGATTTGTGAGGTGTTGGGATTAAGAAAAAAGGGTAGTGGGAGGCTAGGAAAAGCCTGCCAAGGGATCGCATAAGTCTCCCATTGATTTTTTTTTTATCATTTTTTTACGTTTTGGAGACTTTCTAGAAGGAAGGCATGCCACTCTAGGAAAAGTGATGTTTTTGCTTTATGTCTAGGTGGGGGGGCTGATGTGAGGGTTTGGAAAGGTTAGGAAAGGTTAGGAAAAATCTCTCTCAGCTTTATCCATCTTTACATCATCCTTTTAACTCATTTTTAAAAATTACATTTTTTCTATGTTTGGACTTTAGCAATTAGAATTGTTGTTATTCACTCACTCACACTCCCTGTGGACAAACCCATAGAAAATGTTGACCGACTGAGATGAAACTTGGTCCAAGGGTGTAGGAGGTTCTATTGCATTTATTTTGAGCACAAATACCCCTATCAAAAATCCAAGGACCTAGATTTTAAAATTTTTGCTCAAAAATAATTAATTAATTAAATAATTAAACCTCCAAACTTAGAGAAATTTAATTAAAAAATTATTAATTAAAAAAAAATATACTAGACTCGACGAAATTCCACGAAACTTTATAAGATGTCTTTCATGGTAATTTACAATGATTCCCTACAATAGTTACCAAAAGATAAACCAACTAGAATGTCGTTCACCACTTTGGAGGAATTGTTGCAAGTGTGAGGGAAAATTTCAAGGGAAATCAATAAGGCTAAAAAGCCCAATTTATAACCCGAGGATAAAAAACCCTCGGTGAAAGGAAATATCCCAGTGAACTGATCCCAAGGTAATTGACCTAGACATGACTCATGCAGACCTATTACATTATTAACCCATGCAGCGGTGCGGAAATTCCAATTACAAAAAGAACTGTTGGGGCCAAACATGCCCTGTAGAACCAAAATTTCTTCCAAAAATGAGCATCTGATGATGCATCTCTTCATGGCACATGGAGTTGACTACCTATGTTGGTGAGGCGGTCAACATCTGGCTCCACATGGGGACGTGTGTTCGATCTTCTCACTCGAGACGAAGAGCATACGAGAATCCAACACCTACAACATAGTGCTCACCAATAACCAACATAAGAATACATATATACATGATTAAATAAATGAATGCTATATACAAAATTTACAAAATGAAATGACTAAAGTACAACATACATATTTTACAACAAATGAAATCTATAGTATAGGAAAAAAAGTTTCTAAGTACATATTGACATAATAAATTGAAATAATACAAAATTAAAATACAAAGAAGGGTTAGAGATACATTAAAACCACCCATGCAATGGATGAAATGATGCCACAAGTGTCTAAAACATCCTTGTCCAGGATGACTCATAGAATATCCCTTCCCAAGTTTTAGCAACTTGGAACTTTATGTGCGGAAGAACCAACCAAACTTCATGTGCCTTCCTTCCTGCAACCAAACACTGGAATATGACAAGCCGTGTAAACTCGGAATATTTTTTTCTCATGATTGTCAAGGTGGGAGGCCAACCGATACTGATATTGAAATCACATTGTTAAAATGAAGTTTCCATCCATTTCCACATAATTCTGCATTAACTCATCTTTTGGTTGAGAGGTTGAAAAAGAACATACCACAGGAACCATCATACTGTTTTTCTCAATATTTTCAAAGTTATCCTTCAAAAAGATTGGTTCATCAGGAGGAGGGTGGGGACTTGAATCATCTAGATATTCAACATTTTCAAACTCAAATTCCTTTATCTCCTCAAAATGAATGATCAGCTCAACCATGGATCCATCCAGAATTTTCCCATGAACTCCTCTATCTTTTTCATTGTCAAGCTCAAGTTTATGGGGGTCCAGATATTCAATATAGGTTTCTATAGATTCAACTTCCATTATCTCCAATTGATCTTCCATGACCACAGATTCTTCATTCATGGATTCACATCATTCTTCTTGGGGAAACTGTATGTTCTGCAATACTTCATTAAGTTCTTCAATGAGATCTGGTGGAGAATCAACCTCTGTGTCTGAATTAGTTGTTTTAATATTTAGAATATTCTTCCTCCTCCATTTTCCCATAAAATCATCAACCAATTCATCGTAAACTTCATCTCGATCATGCCCAAACATTTCCAAGAAGGCATGCAACAAATCTCGTATGGTCTTGAATATCTTATCAGGTGAATCATGAAACCAATAATAAGACTCCCCACCAAGAGTCATGACAAACAATTGTATTAGAACATCCTCATAAATAGGTGGATCACACCATTCATCAATACATTGTGTGAAGGCCATGACATGATCACTAGCGTCATCGTAATCATCATAGTTAGTAATGTTGTCAGTAACATCTTCAGATATATCATTAGGGTAACCAACAATTCCTGAGAAGTCAATAGGACTATAAGGATCATCCATTTCTACTTAAATAAAGGTCTAAAGAAAAGGACTGGGACCCAAGCTTACTAAGGATCCGACGAGAAGGGAAACCGACAAACTTCATCCAAAAAAAATTTCAAGTTCAAGGATGAAGAAAAACAAGTCATGAGTTCCTTCCTAAAGAATACTTTGTCAAATTATTTTAAAAGTGTATTCGCCAGATGACCCAATTTAGCTCAGACAAACAAGAGCATCAAACAAAGAAAAAAACAAGAAGGAAAACCAAAGTTAATTTATTAATTTGGAACAAGGATTGGATATAAGTGAGTGCTTCTCCTCCAAGAATTTCAAGCATCCCACAAGGATTCCTCCTTACAGTATACTTGATAAATTTGTTCGATGGAGTCGCCACTTGGAAAATAAGAAAACAAAAACAACCAATGCAAGTTCAAAGAATTATTAGTTTTAAAAAAAACATTAAGTCATTTTGACCATGGATAAATGACTTATCCCTGGAAACGACGCCAAAGATGTTGTCGTCCTTACACAAAATTTCAAATGTGAGCTAATTCCGGCTCACTTAGTGTGTCCTTGGAGGAACAATTCCTAGGTTCACAACCCACACTGTCACTTTGACCAGAACGTCTTCTGTCTAGGCTCACTCCTAGGGAAGCCAAGGGGGTAAGTCCTTATTTTCTAGATTAGTTTTAGAGTTAAGTTCTAGGAGTTAGTTTTAATTTGTTAAGGCTTGGGGGAATTCTAGTCCTAAGATGCACAAGCAACAATGCAAGATGCAAGGGTTAGTATGTTAAGCAAGACCTTTTCCTAGGGAAACTAAGACTAGTGCCTAAGATTGGGCAAGGGGTCAACTAGATGTTAGGGTGATTCGTTACAAGTATGATTACAAGTTATAAAAAAGAATAGTTGAATCAAAAATTAAGTACAAGATTTACACATAAATAATGCTAAAATACATCAAATAAGATAACCAATTCAATGACTTGTGTGCAGGTTACAAGAAGATCAAAGCATCATATTATATTTATGAGATCATCATCAATACACCATCAATAGATCAACAAATAAGAGTTATGAGTTTTAAGCACAAGTATTATGAAGATGACTGATACCCTCTCTTAGTTATTAAAACCTCAAAGTATTTATTAGGTTAAATGTAAGGTTAGATTATTAAGCTTTTTAAAGATTATTAAGTTTTAGTTACTTTTATTAAGATTTTACCAAAGCCTCATCCTCCTATTGCCAAATGACTATTGGATTCTCAAGAAGTATGGCAACAAGGCTTACCCTAGCTTTGCAGGTCAGCCTGAAAGATTGAGTTCTCATAGAAAGGACGCTCCGTGCCATGAGACCGTCCCCGGACTAATCACCTTCCATTTCCCCTCAATCCCCGTTTTAGATGGTGAAGATGGTGGTCTAAGGTACCCTAAAGAGTCTATTAAGTTCAGATATGAACTAGGTAGACCTTTATGAGTGTTTTAGAGTGTTTTAAGGATTTTATGACACTTTTAAGATGTGATTTAGTGACTTGGCCGAAACTCACTTCAGCCTAAAATGTGTTGCTTAAGATTACAAATGAAAGGGCATTAACACATATATGCTATGTGGGAGCAAATCACTAGATGCACAAATAGATAGCTAGCAATGTAAAGGAGGAAATTATAAGGGAAAGAACAACTTGTCAACCAAGAAATGAAGGACAATCACACTTATCTTATGATTAAGAGCATTTACATATGAGCATTAAGTGTGAGAAAGAAAAAGATTTAAGTGTTTTCCTACACTTCCAACTTATCAATGAGATTACTTCAAGCATATGGCAAATGGCCTGAATAGATCATAGAAATAAAGAAAAACACCATTCACTTGTTGAAGCATTTAGAGTTATAGATCTAAGCATCTAAGAAAAAGATTTAAACTTTCAAGAGCTTTAAGCATGCAAGTAGATATAATTAAGTTATTATGCCCAATAGGCTTAAGCTAAGGATTAACCATATATGAGATCTAAATCTAGAATATTTTAGAACATTAAGCACTTAGATCACAATCACATATTAAAACCCTAACATTACCTTTTGGGTATTCCTCTCCCAATAGGTAAACAATTAATTAGCTTGCTTAATCTTTAGGAAATATTGAGAAAACAAGAGAGGCAAGAAAGAAAGAGAATGAAACAAGGAGAAAGACAAGAAGCAAGCAAACAAACAAGCAAACCAGGCAAACCGCAAACCCCATGTGCTAGGCTAAAAAGGGAAAGAAAAATGAAAAAAAAGATAGATCTATGCTAAGCCCTAGCTACCCCAAGGCTCACACGTGGGAGGAGGCTATACCACTCCTTCTCCCACAACTATGAGCGACTAAATGCAAGAAAGAAGGAGAATAAATGAACCAAAATGCCTAAACATTGAAGAAGGAGGTTGAGAAATAGCTACCAATCCCTTTGGGTAGTCTTTGAGTGTTGTGTGGATGCCTTTGGGTAGCCAAAACCCCTCTCAACCAGATCCAAAACCTATAAAAACTAGCAATGTATCCTTGCTAGAAATGCTACACACAACCAAAAGAGTGAAGACTTTTTTTTGCCTTTTTAGGGCAAAAATTTTTGTTAAGAAACAATTATAATATTTGATAAAAAGACCTATCTTGCTAAGTTAATCTAGCTAAAATATGTATGGAAATGAACAACAATATAGAAGAAGAGCAAGAGTGAGAAAGGAATGGAGTTTATGTGAGTCTCAATGAAAGACTTTTTCTTAAGGCATTCCAAATGAAACTTTTGAATTCAACCTGCAAGATTTAACACAATGGCATGCATACAGTAGCTAATATGCATGGTTAAGCTAACAAGATGAAATACTTGCACCTTATCTAGCTAACCAACATATATTGATCTACAAGATTACTCTTTGCAAGATCTACTCAAATAAAATACTTTACCTAAGATCTACCTATGCATCCATCAAATTAAACCAAAACAATGTTACCTCATGTGTTGTAAGAACCAAAACACTTGTAGCTCTTCCCAAAATCCTCCAAAGTTTCTCCTTTATTATTACTCAAGAAAGTGGATCTTGGAGAAATACTTTCTCCAAAACTCTAAGAGCCAAAGAATGGAAATGATGGAACAATGAAAGAGAGAGAGAGAGAGAGAGAGAGAGTGAGAAATCAAGTAGCATAACAATAGCTCAAGATATGGTGAGTTGGGAGTGAGGAAAGGGATATATATATACTTGGAGAGACAAACCTACCTCTCTTGGATTAATTCCAATTGTCCACCATCAAGTAGAAGATGAGATCCCAAGGCTAGGGCACACCAGCTAAGGTTTAGATCATAGATCTAGGGTGTAGGTTGGTGTGGGAAATGTTGGGATCAAGCAAAGAGTAGTGGGAGGTCTATGAGATTCATGTGAAGGGAGAGGAAGAGGCCCCAAACAATAAAAATGAATTTTTATTTGAGATCCACAAGAGGGGGGGTAACTCTCCTTGGAGGGCACACCACTTGGGGGAGAGGAAATGAATGGATGGAAAAGAAAGATTTGTGAGGTGTTTGGATTACGAAAAAAGGGTAGTGGGAGGCTAGGAAAAGCATGCCAAGGGATATCATAAGTATCCCATTGATTTTTTTTTACTTTTTGGAGACTTTCTAGAAGGAAGGCACGCCACTCTAGGAAAAGTGACGTTTTTGCTTTATGTCTAGGTGGGGGGCTGATGTGAGGGTCGGAAAATATTAGGAAAGGTTAGGAAAAATCTCTCTCAGCTTTATCCCTCTTTACATCATCCTTTTAACTCATTTTTAAAAATTACATTTTTGCTATGTTTGGACTTTAGCAATAAAAAATGTTGTTATTCACTGACTCACACTCCGGGTGGACAAACCCATAGAGAAAGTTGTCCGATTGAGCTGAAACTTGGTCCAAGGGTGTAGGAGGTGCTATTCCATTTATTTTGAGCACAAATACCCCTATAAAAAATCCAAAGACCTAGTTTTTAAAACAATTGCTCAAACATAATTAATTAATTAAATAATTAAACCTCCAAACTTAGGGAAATTTAATTAAAAATTAATTAATTAAAAAAAAATATACTAGATTCAACGAAATTCCTTGAAACTTTATAAGATGTCTTTCATGGTAATTTACAATGATTCCCTACAATAGTTACCAAAAGATAAACCCGCTATAATGTCGTTCACCACTTTGGACGAATTATTGCAAGTGTGAGGGAAAAACTAAAGGGAAATCAATAAGGATGAAAAGCCCAATTGATAACCTAAGGATGAAAAAACCTCGGTGAAATGAAATCTCCTAGTGAACCTATCCCAAGGTAACTAACCTAGACATGACTCATGCAAACCTATTACATTATTAACCCATGCAACAGTGCGGAAATTCCAATTACAAAAAGAAGTGTTGGGGCCAAACATGCCCTGTAGAACCAAAATTTCTTCTAAAAATGAGCATATGATGATGCATCTCTTCATGGCACATGGATTTGACCACCTGTGTTGGGGAGGCGGTAAACATATGGCTCCACATGGGGACGTGTGTTCAATATTCTCACTCGAGACGAAGAGCATACGAGAATCCAGCACCTACAACAAAGTGCTCACCAATAACCAACATAAGAATACATATATACATGATTAAATAAATGAATGCTATATACAACATTTAAAAAATGAAATGACTAAAGTACAACATACATATTTTACAACAAATGAAATCTATAGTACAGAAAAAAAAGTTTCTAAGTACATATTGACATAATAAATTGAAATAATACAAAATTAAAATACAAAGAAGGGTTAGAGATACGTTACAACCACCCATGCAATGGATGAAATGATGCCACAAGTGTCTAAAACTTCCTTGTCCAGGATGAGTCACAGAATATCCCTTTCCAAGTTTTATCAACTTGGAACTTTTTGTGTGGAATAACCAGCCAGAATTCATGCTCCTTCCTTCCTTCAACCAAACACTCGAATATGGAAAGCTGTGTAAACCCTAAAAATTTTGTTGCTCATGACTGTCAAGGTGGGAGGCCAACCAATACTCATAATGAAATGACATCGTTAAAATGAAGTTGCCTTCCATTTCCACATAATTCTGCATTAACTCATCTTCTGGTTGAGAGGTTGAAAAAGAACATACCACAGGAACCATCATATTGTTTTCCTCAATATTTTCAAAGTTATCCTTCAAAAAGATCGGTTCATCAGGAGGAGGATGGGGACTTGAAATATCTAGATATTCAACATTTTCAAACTCAAATTCCTTTATCTCCTCAAAATGAATGATCGACTCAAACGTGGATCCATCTACAATTTCCCCACGAACTCCCCTATCTTTTTCATTGTCAAAATCAAGTTCGTGGGGGTCCGGATATTCAATATAGGTTTCTGTAGAGTCAACTTCCATTATCTCCAATTGATATTCCATGGCCACAGATTCTTCATTCATGGATTCACATCGTTCGTCTTGGGGAAAATGTATGTTCTGAATTACTTCATTAAGTTATTCAATGAGATCTAGTGGAGAATCATTCTCTATGTTTGAATTAGTTATTTTAATATTTAGAAGATTCTTCCTCCTCCATTTTTCCATAAAATAATCAACCAATTCATCGTAAACTTCATCCCAATCATGCCCAAACATTTCCAAGAAGGCACGAAAAAAATCCCATATGGTCTTGAATCTCTTATCAGGTGAATCATGAAACCAATAATAATACTCCCCACCAAGAGCCATGGAAAACAATTGTATTAAAACATCCTCATAAATAGGTGGATCACACCATTCATCAATACATTTCGTGAAGGCTCTGACGTGATCACTAGCATCATCATAATCATCATAGTCAGGAGTGTTGTCAATAACATCTTCAGATATATCATGAGGGTAACCAACAATTCCTGAGAAGTCAATAGGACTATAAGGATCATCCATTTTTACTTAAATAAAGGTCTAATGAAAAGGACTGGGACCCAAGCTTACTAAGGATCTGATGAGAAGGAAAACTGACTAACTTCATCCAAAAACTATTTCATGTTCAAGGATGAAGAAAAACAAGTCGTGAGTTCCTTCCTGAAGAATAATTTGTCAAATTATTTTAAAAGTGGAGTTGCCACATGACCCAGTTTATCTCAGACAAACAAGCGCATCAAACAAAGAGAAAAACAAGAAGGAAAACCAAAGTTAATTTATTAATTTGGAACACCTGTGTCAGTCATGCGGTTGGCCTGAAGCACGACCACGTGAACTAGGAGTTGGTGAAGTTCGTCGGGTCCACAACTTCCTCTTCGACGATTTTCCCCCCACACTCGTTGTGCTCATGCATGGAAGTGCCCGTGTCGCCCCCCTCCCTTTCGGCTTCGACCAATGTACCACTCTCTTCCATGGCCTCATGCATGACCATTTCTGATTCAATGTCATCACTAGAAACTTCCTCTTCGACAGGTGTACCTCCCTCATCCATCACCATGTGCATGGAAAGGCCCAAATATTCTTCGTCACCAACCCCTGTAGCATCTACTCCTCCATCCCCTAAGTCACCTCTCTTTCCTTCCACTGCGACTTTGACTACTTTTGGTGTAGAGTGGTAAACCCCCTGCAGAGTGGAGAGCATTTCCAGGAATGTTGAGGCCTTTCCATCCATGATTTCTAGTTGAAACTGGAGGTCATTCAGGCCTTGTCATAGCTCAAAGGCTAAACCTTGTAGGATAACGATGTTTTCCTACAATTGTGAGTCTGGTACTGAGTTGGAAAAGGAGTGAGGCCTTGGTTGTGGCCCTGGGAGATTTGGTGTCACTCCCAGGTGAGGTCGATTGGAAGAGTTCTATTACTAGCCAGGTGCGCTTGTCGGTGAATTTGGTGGGATTGTAGGAGGCAATAATGACTATGAGTCCAAGTCAAAAGAGGGACCTAGGTGGAAACCCGATGAATTGTCAGAGAGGGCAAGCCATTCTAGCCAAGTAGAAGAGCATGAGGAGAGGACCGGGAGGTCACTATGGACTTGTCGTGACTGTGATGGAGAGAAGTGCAAGGAAGATGAAGCAGGTGATGAGTTAGGGGATGGTGCAGGCGGTAGTCTAAGAGCCACTTGCGGTTGGCTTGGCTTCTAGTCCGAGTTGTGCCTTGATTTTCCCCTTTGCCTTGTCATTTCGGTGGCACTAAGGAGGAATGCAAGTGCAGGGAGGAAGCATAGGTAATGGAGGTGTAGCTGGAAGCAATGCAGGTTTCATGGGAGATCAACGAAGGGAGGGAACCTATGAAAATTCCACTGTCAAGAGGCATGGTGTTGAGGAAGATGAAGGAGGCAAAGTCACACACAGAGTAAATTCAAATTCATGGAATTGTGCCATCGAAAAGACAACAAGTTGAAGCCAGGTGCATTGAGAGTAATGGTTCTTGGGCTGTCGCAAGCTAGGATTAAATTCATGAGGGTGGCAGGATGGTGTGCCACAATCCTGTCACATGGCCATCGCCATTCTGGCCACTTCGTGCCCCCTTCGAATGATATCTGTCTTGCACTAGCACCCCATCCGGGGGACTTCCATTGGATTTAGCTTTCTCCTTGAAATGCTAGAGGATGGGGTGAGTCAGATTGATGGAATTTTGGCAGAGGATCTCTGGTCCTTCCTAGTTCATTCCAACATTAGCCAGCTCATCAGTGACCTGATTCTCCTTTCTCCTTACGTGAGAGGGGATGAAGGCTTGATTGGGTTGAATGAGATTCACAATTATCCTCGGTCCATGAGATAGTCACCAACAAGGCGAGATTATCTCTGGATCAGTTCCATTCAAGATTTTTCTAAAGAGATTGATAATGATTAGCGAGTCTCCCTCAACAATCATCTTGGTGAAGTTGTGCTCAATTTCTAGTTGCAAACCTCTAGTAAGCCCCCATAGCTCTCTAACATTTTTCATGGTGTGGCCTAAGATGCCTGCATTGATGAGAAGAATGTTGACCAGGTGGTTTCAAAAAACCACTCTGAATCCTGCCACCCCTCGATTACCCTTGGATGCTCCATCAAAGTTGAGTTTGATAAAGCCATCTAGAGAGGGAGACTAGTGTGTTGGGCTGCCCCTAAAGGTCTAAGTCAGAGGAGGGAGGGGCGGGCCATGAACTGGGTTGAAATTCCAATGCCACAAGATGCTTTTCTCCTGAATTGGGCAATTTAGGTTCGTTTCAGTCTAATGTTGTAGCATGATTCTTTCCAAAATGTTGCGGTATCTTTGATTCCAACAATGTTGCTAGGGGAGCTGGTCATTCCTAAAGATCCTTCTATTTATTTCCTTCCAGATTTGCCAGAGGATGAAGCCTGGGAGAAGTTTCCAAATGCAGTTGAGAATAGGTGATTGAAAAGCCACATCTCTCCACTCTTCAATGGTGTCACTGATGCTATCCCTTTCGCGGTCTGAGGTACTCATGATTATCGCACATTGATCCCAGACCTGAGTGGTATAGGGGCAGGTGTTAAGGAGATGATTCATTGTTTCTACCTCTTCCGCACAGAGAATGCATATGGATGGGCCAACAAACCCCCTTTTCGTTAGGTTATCCTAGGTGAGAATGCTTGCATGCATGACCAGCCAAAGGAAAAGACTAATTTTTGGCCAATTCTTTAGGGAATAGATTTTGTTCTAAGCTTTCCTTGGAGGGAAAATATCAGAGCACGTCTTGATGGTGTAAGCCTCTTGTATGTTGAAGGTTCCCTTTGGTGATTTCCCCCATCGTAAGATGTCCTCGCCTTCTAGAGTGGGGGTTTTCCGCGCATTGATTTTGTTGAGCCAGGGCTAAATATCCACTTGTACCTCTATATGCAACTCCTCTTCCGTTGATTTCTGACATCTCCAGGTGGATTTCGTTGGGTTGTCCTTCCAGTAGTATGCCACTTTTATCAGTCCTTCTTGCATGGTTGGGGTGCTGAAGGTGTCATCCTAGGATTCTTGCTCCAAAATAGGTAATTGTTTCCACAAATCTTTCTAGAAAAGGGTTGTTTGACCATTTCTAATTTCCCAGAAGGTGTGACTGATTATAAGATGTCGATTTTGCTTGCCTACCATCCAAATTAGGGAGCCTGGGTTGTCTCCATTCCATCTGATCAGGTTTCTTTCTGCCTTGTTAGGTGTGTACTTTCTTCTCCATAGTTTGGCCCAGAGGTATTGAGGCCTTTTCAGCCATCTCCACCAGATCTTAGCGCTCATGATTTTGTTCATGGTTGAAGGGTCCCTTAATCCCATCCCCCATTGATATTTGGATCTATAGAGCTTGTCCCAACTGATTAGTGCCAACTTTTTCCCTGTTTTGAGGCTCTGCCAAGGAAAGTTTCTTTACAAGGTTTTGATAGCATTAACAACCAAGTTAGGGGCAACAAGGGATGAGAAGATATAAATAAGCAAGGCTTGAAGCACAAACTTGAGGAGAATGAGGCGGCTGGGGAGATTGACAGCTCGATAGGTCCAAGAGGTGAGCCTTTTTTAGAAGGAGGAGAGGAGGCATTCCCACAAACTATTCCTCAGGGCATTGTCCAATAGGGGGATAGCAAGGTATTTGGACGGTAGGGAGCTTTGAGTGAAACCCAAGATATCAGAGATGTGGCATTGAATCAGAACCAGGGTGTTGAAAAAGAAGATCTGGGACTTGTCTTTGTTAATGTCTAGGCCTGAGGAGTCACATAAAATTTGAATGATGGAAAGCAAGGAGTGGGCCTCCGAGACTGTGGGGGAGCCCATCATTAGAGTGTCATCAAAAAATTGGTTGTGAGAGATTGGAGGATTGATTCCATGCAGTGGAAGGCCTTCCAATGCTTTGTTCACTATGGAATACTGAATGGAGCGACTAAGACCTTCTTCCATGATAATAAAAAAGAAAGGGGAAGGAGGATCACCTTGTGTGATTCCTGTGGAGGGGGAAAAGGGACAGGAAGGGACACCATTGACAAAAATTGAAAAGAAGGCAGAGGAGGTGAGGTTCAAGATCCAATTGACCTAGGAGGGGTCAAAGCCAAAGGCAAGGAGCATCACATGCATGTACTCCCAACTTAACTTGTCAAAATACTTGGAAAGATGTAGTTTTAAGAGCATACCTGGCATGTGGGTCTTCTGTAGGGAGTGTATGACTTTGTGCGCTAAGATGACACTGTCCAGAATTTGCCTACCTTCCAAATAGATTGATTTCTCTAGAGAGATGATCAAGGGGAGGATAGGCTTAATTATTCTTGTGATAACCTTGGTTAGCAACTTGTAGATGACATTGTAGAGAGAGATTGGCCTAAATTTATTAGGATGATTGACATGATCCTCTTTGGGAATAAGGGTGAGGAAAGTTGTGTTGAGGGTCGGGAGGACCTACCCTGAGAGATTGGAGTCTTCGATGATTTCCCATACCTCCTCCTTGATCATTTTCTAACAGTGATGGAAGAAGTCACTGGTGAAGCCATCCAGTCCCAAGGCATTCCCTTTGGGGTCGTCCTGTAGCACCTGACCAACTTCCTTGAGAGTGATGGTCTGAAGCAGAGAAACATTTCATTCCTACGTGATTAAGGTGGGTATGTGCTATGCGACCTTTGTGATGGCTTGAGATTTGTTATTCTAAGGTTTTGTCAAGAGATTTTTGTAATAGGCAACTAGTTCCTCCTCCAAGTCCTAATGGGCTTGAATGATTTGTCCATTGTTGGAAATTAACTTTGTGATGCGATTGGTGTGTCTTCGTTGAAGGGTGGACCTATGGAAAAACTTGGTGTTTCGGTGGCCCTCCTTGAGCCATTGAGTGAGATATTTTTGTCACCATAGGATCTCTTCTTGGGCTTTCCTTTCTTCCAGTTGTTGGCCTATTGTTGCTTCCTATGCCTTGAGGTCTTCAGAGATCCCTTGTTCCCATATTTTTCATTGTATAGTGCTCATTTGATTCGTTAGTTGCTTTTGGGCCTCGAAGATGTTGCCAAAGGTCCGTTTGCTCCAGATCTTGAGTTGCTACTTGAAATTTTTATTTTTTTACTGGAAGCGGTACATCTTGGAGCTGTAAGGTACCTCTGACTCCTTCCACCAAGAATGGACCTTCTGTTGAAATGATCAGGGGATCAAATTTTGCTCAAAATTCAAAGTGCTCGGAATGCGACGAAAACAGTGTCATTGCGTACGTCTCATCTTCCTGATTCTGATGGTATATTTACTTTGTCAAATGGACTATGTATGGAGAAGATATCGCGATCTGTTCATCAAGACAAATAGGCAACAAAATTTGATGCTGACTGTACCAGTCCATACAGTCCGTACAGTCTGTATAGTCCGACGTGACAGGACTGTACGACCGTATAGTGGTGACATGGAAGATGTTGATTGGTTGGAAATTGTCGATTCTGGGGGCGTCACGTGTTTTTTGGATGGCAAATGGTATGAGGACACATGGCCCAATCCATGGGCGCCACGTGTCACTCATTGTTTGGTTTATATTGTTATGTAAAATAATGTGGGAGTCTGCGGGGTTTGACCCCCGGACCTCCCCCAACACCTAACGCCTTTGCACGACCACCCGACCATTGGACCATGAGTTGGTTCTTGTTATATATATCCATTTGATTATATTTGAATTAAAAACAATGTAATATCCGATGGGGGTCGGGCCGGGGCTTAGCCCTGGCCCGTGGTCGTTGCAATGTTATATGACCGTGCCATATGAAATGTAACCAATAATTATATATGCACACAATTTGAAACTTAGCTTTTGATTGTATGTCTATTGACCATATGACCATGTGTGGAGCACGGGTAGTTTTAAAACGAATTAACCACCCTTTTGTCAAGCATACAGTTTTATGCGCCATACGACCAAGTGCTGAGGCGGTTAGGGGCTGGCGCGCCCTTAACTATTCTACGGTTTGCACCGTTGGCACGGTTGCACCTGGTGTTGGGTTTACACGGTTTAAAATGCGTGTGATCTAGGTTCAATCATGGAAGGGTGCATTTTGTAGAAGCAGAGACAACAAGCTTGAAGAGGGGGACTTCCAGGAGGCCTAACTTCTTCGTTTTTCGACCGATTGAGGTGCCGAAAGAGCCCAGACAGGGGTTTTGGGACATTCTGAAGCCATTGGAGTAGTCGATTTGTCAGTTTGAGCATTGTAAGGCATGTTTTTGAGCACTTTTGAGCAATTAATAATAATGATCCATTGGAAGCTGGACCAGGAGATGTAGCCCAAGAGAGGGGTGAACTCCTTTATCAATTGTTGTGCTTATGTGTTTATGTTCATTGATTATTCTGTTGTCTATGTGTAATTTGCATAAGTAATCCTTTAATTTATGTGTTACAAACTAATGCTTTTTCTTTAAACACATAACATTCACTTGCAACAAATTTCAAGTATATCAAGTCTTCTTCATTTTTAGATCATGAAAGGTTGGGTTACTAAGCCAGAACTATTCCATCCTAAAGGGTTTTTTGCTTGGGGTCGTCAGTATGTCCAGACATAGATGGATAGGCCAGTGGTCCGATCCATGAATATCCAATATGCTCACCTCTAGAGATGTGCCTTCCAACATGAGGGAGTTCGAGAGTCGAAAGAGGTCCAACCTGCAAGCTATTTGATGAGTTTTGATTCTTTAGTTTGTCCAGGTGAAGGTACCATTGGAGGTTTCCAAGTCAATAAGGTTTGAGTTGTCTATGATATTCTTAAAATCTCCATCTTTTGGTTCCAGACGCCTTGTTCGTCCCCTTATCTCATCCAGATTACGAATCATGTTGAAGTCTCCTCCTAAAATCCATTTTTCCCCTCGATTAGGATAGCCAGGTACTCCAGATTGCAAAGGAAGGCTTGCTTATCCCTAGAGCTAGTTGGTCCATAGACATTTGTGAGGTAGCCTGGTTTGTTGGAGCCAATGAGATGGTAAGCTACTGAGATGGACCATTTGGTTGTGAAATGTTTTTCCAAAGTGACTACGCTTGGATTCCAGAGTAGATATAGACCCCCGGTTGTGGATGTGGCCACTGTGGATATCATTTTCCCTTGCTTCCATCCATATGGGAGAATCTTGTCCATGTCTTCAATGGCACACTTTGTTTCTTGGGGCATCATTATGTCTGGTTTCTCTACTATGATCAGATCCCGTAACATCTTTTTCTTACTACAACCATTGAGACCTCGTATATTCTAGGAGATGATCTTCATGACGAGGAAGGGGAGAGGAGGGGGGGGGGGAATGTTGTTCGAGATGAGATGGATCTGACCAGATTTCACCATGAAGTGTCCTATCTCTTGTATGAGATTGTTCTTTGATTTCCTTCCTCTTTTATTTTCATCCTTCTGAGGTTTTCATTGTTCCTTCTACATATTTCCTTGTATTCCCAATCCTATTCTGTATCTGGCGGTGGATCCTGCAGAGGATTTGAGGAATACCTTGTGGATGTTTTTGAGTTTATATGGGGGTATGGTGTAGAGTTTTTAGTTCTGATAAGAATTTTCCAGATGCTCCAAATCGACACTCGCCAGTACTTGATCATCTAGGTCCATATCAACATCTCCATCCTCCAGTTTTGTTTGATCCATGGTTTTAGTGTTGGAGCAGGTTGGGGAAGTCGAAATGTTTGGATCTAGGGATTCCCATGCTTTCCCTTGTCATATTTGCTGGGGTGTTTTCTCTATCGATGCAGCCTGTGAGGTTGATGGGTTCTTCGGTTGATTTTGTAGAATCTCATATTTATTGTTGGTGGTTGGATCTCTGTTTTCCTAGGATAAATTCTTTCGTCCTCCTTGTTTGCGCTTGCCAGGAACCTGAATGAATACATATCTTCTTTTGTTGGCCTCTTCATTACCATGTTTGTTTGTTTCATTGAGGGGGCAGTCTCTGAAAAGATGCCCGTGCTCATGACATTTTCTGCATCGGAATGGAATGTATTCATAATCAATGATTTGCAGCCAGTCCTCATCATGATATTCTAGGTAAATAGATCCTGGGATCATCTTGGATATATTCAGGTAGATGCATATGCATGCATAGGAGGTGTATATTCTTTGTTTCGTGGCCTCCGAGGATTTGACATACACTCTGATGGTGTTGCCTATGTCAGCCAACACCTCCTCCAACTAGAACTCCTACGGAAAGGAATATAGTTTGATCCATACTGGGGCATGCACAAAGTCTTCCATTTCAGGGATAAATTTCTCTGTCTAAAACCTCAAGAAGAGCCCTGCTGAGTTAAAAAAATATGACCCTCCATTGAAGATGTGATTCTTGTCTTCTAGGTTATGCAAGATAATGGTGAAGAAAACCTTGGAACCCATTTGTAGATCATAGTGTTGTAGAAATTTCAATACAATTAATGTATTTCCTATGATTCTCCTGATCTAAAAATTCTATGCCACTATTAAATACAAAATCACTTTTACTAATATTCTCGCGGAAATTAAAACATGATCACAAAGTGAAATATCAAGAACACATAAGACATAAGTTTTTCCGGGAAAGCATAAAGCTAAAAACCCCACTATTATATATTATGCATATCATGGATCATGAAACAATCTCATACAAAACTCTAATCCAAGATATCTTATTACAATACAATAATCTCACACTGTCATACAAAAAATTGACAAATTCATGTGCCAATATTCTATCTCCAAAACAACTTGCCTCCTCTGCACAATCCCTAGAAATAAGAATTCTCACAATGAATTCGAATTGCCTAGTTTTCACATGCTCATGAGCATATCCACTGCATGTGTGATTGCACGAGTTCACTTCACTCAAATCACAAATGATAGCCAAATTGTCCCTTTCACCTGTTATCTCAACTAGGTCTCCACTGGATCTGAAATGCATGTAGTTAACTGTGGTGAATCTTCAGTTGCATCTGAGTTCACTGATTTTGAATTAATTAATAATTAATTCACTGAACTCTCACTAGTGTAAGTTCAGTTTAACATGGATGATTTTAGGGGCTAAATTTCTCTCATGGGCTAATTTTCCATGGTTTTTCCAAAAATGAGATTCGCTATTTTAAAAATGATTTGCCCAAATTCTATAGGATAAAATTATTTTACCTTAAAAATCGCCAAAATTTTATAAAAACTATATCAAATCCTTATAAATTTGAATATTTTTACAAAAATATCGCCAAACATTTATAGTTGGCATATGAAGGATTAGTAAGATTCGCCAAGGTTTCTACATTTCAAAACAAATTTCCATCCTTAAAATCATCCCTATTCAGTTACAACTAGTACAACTAGGCTTAACTCACTTAACTAAGTTAAACTACTTCACAACTTCAAGTCACCTCCATGTCTTACCAGTCAACCTTTGAACTCGAATTTCCTATAGTTAACTAATTTGCCATTTCAGTTAATTATTTCAAGTAATTATGAGATAATATATTAATATTTATTGTCCAATTTATTTAAGGGAAAAGTAAATTAGACATATGTTTCTTGTTGACTTTTCAACAAGTGTCCCTTGGGATTCCACCATTGATGTATCCATTTAATCAGGTCATGTTCCGAGGGCCAGAGCCCTAGAAATTTTCCCACTAAGGCATAATCTCTCATATATTGTTTCTTTTCTTCGATCTGGGGTGTGCTAATGATGTATTTCGGGGCTTGTGGTGCTTGGGGAATGCATTTTCCTGGTATCCATGGTCGTGATGCACTTGTTGATATCGAAATTTTCCCTGAATCTGTATCCATTTCTTTTTCCTTGAATGTTCACTCGGATAATAATTGCGAGAGAAGATCTGGAGGGGGCTTGAAAGTGGGGTGCGTGGAGCCTCCTCCATTGTTTTCGTTCGTCATTGCTTCATTGTAGGAGGGGCCTCGCGGCCCTCCCTCGTTCAAAGTCATGAAGCCCCTACAGGGGTTGTCAGGTGAACCAGAACAACAAAAACCCTAACCCTAGCCTAGCACAACTCTCATAAAACCATTACTTCATAGCTAGCTCAAAAAATAGTTAATGGAAAGAAGCATGTTACAAACCAAGGGAGTTAGGAGTCTCACATTTAGATAACATTTTCATCCCTCATGTAAAAAACAATTATATTTATTTCATAGCTTAAAACATGCATATGCATAGACTCAAGTGAAACATGAATCTCCAACCTACCTTTTGAATATCAAAGTTGCATTCTTATCTATCTTTTGAGTTTTGAAATCACTTTCTCATGCATATTTTGGTTTTTAAGTGTTCATTATTTTTGAAATAATTTCATTTTTGAATAATGCTTGCATGGAGGTTAGAATTTCTTATCGAAGTCATGCATGGATATGTCAATTCCTACATGTTCATAATTATAAAAATCCTCATATTAGAATTTGTTTGATTATTAATCATAATCTTATGCACGTGAAAAAGTGCTCATTCGAAATTTGAGCTCAACTTTGAAAGACCACTAAATATGACCAATTGAAATGTGTTTCCTTGCTCTATGACCTATTTATACCTAGCTTGGATAAGGTTTCTCTAACTTTTGGGGTTAAAACACTAATGTATTCTACTTTTTTTATTTAATGTAAATGCTTCTAAGTATGAAATATCTGCAAGATCAATAACATAACATGCTAAATGGTAAATTTTAATGTCAATTACAAGTTTAAGGATTGAAAGAGATATTTTGCATTTTCATAACAAGAATGATCAAACCAAGACAAAAAAAAGGATGGGTTACACAATCAAATTGAAATGAATATTGAAATTAAGATTGCACTTGAATATTTGCATTCTATCCATTCCTTCAATTTGATGCATGAGGATTTTTAGGAAAAAATGATTTTTTATTCTTTATTGAAATCTGAATTTTCCACTTTCTCTTTGCAAGGATAAAAATACAATTTAATCACTCGTTCCAAGAGTGATGACCACTAAAGTTTAAATTTTCATCTCTGGCTATTCTTTTGGCTTTCTTGTAAATTAAATCTCCATATCCCGTTTTAGGCTTGCTTGGCATGGAATTTCAGTTCTCATGATCATGCTTGGAATTTTCATTTTCATCCCTCATGACAAAAAACTATATTGTCATCAAAATCACATATACAAATTACAATTTTGGCCCTAATGTACTCGCGTAAAAAGTTAAATTTTAGCATGCTCAACTCTTTTTTTGAATTGAATATTCCTCTCTCATCCATGGTAATTTTTAGCCACATGTCTTTGCTTGAAGGATGATTTCAGTATACTTTTTTATGCCTGCAAATATGAATTACGTTCCACATAATATTGTTTTATGAGACCAGAGGTAAAAAAATTAAGTTTATTTGGTGTGGAGAAAAAAATCATTTTTTCAGCTCGTTAAAACTAGTTTCTTCCACAAACTATGAGAATGACACAACAAAGCCAAATAAAGTCATTGCACAGACAAGAAAAATTAGTTTTAGAAATATTATGCCATAAGAGAGATTTCATACTTATCTAAATTCATGGATGAAACATGAATCGAAGAATTAATTGATTGATTATGAGATGATTAAAATGCAATGAAGCAATAAAAGCATAATGTTTGTGTGCATGAGTTCATAGTGCTTTATCTCGCAATGGTTAAATTCAAGAGTTTATGTTGAATGCAATATTCTCGTCAAAATATAATGTTGATCCCTTTTGTCGTTGCATAGAAAATAACTCATTAGTTTTAAACAATAATATTTGTGGAAAGTTGATGATTGATTTGAAGCAAATGTAGTTATATTTCACATACTTGAATTCACTTACTCTCAAATAAAAATTTATGCTCATATACTTTTATGTGATTCATTAAATTAACAATGAATTTGTTTCCTGTGACTTTGTCACCATTCATGCACACTTGATTGAATAAGCCAAGCATTGAGCCTTGTGAATAAAGCCATGCTCATTGTGGGTTTGTAAAATATTATTTTTCCATGAAAGTGGGGTTGTACAAAATGTTAAGTTCATCCTGAAATCATGCCCAAATTGTTATGGAATATGGGAAACTGAGAAAAACATTATCAACCATTTCATCCCTTAGATAATATTTGTGTGCAAGGTGTCTGGACTTTTGATAAGAATTCATTTTCAATAATAGATGTTGTGGCCATTTTCAATGTATTTTAATCAAATCCGGTATGAATATTTACACCAAATATTTTGTCTTCTAGTCCAATGTTCTCCCAAATGGGTTGCTAGAAAAGTTATTTTTTTATTCCCTAGTTCCTTCCATGCCACATGTAAAAGTTAATATATGTATTTAGAAAATGGAGATAGCTTTGGCTAAGTGGAGGAGCTAAAAATTACTTCAACAAATGTACTTAGTGTTTCTATCAGGAAATTGAGAGACAAATGGATTGAGAAGATGGGATAAATATACCAGATTTCATTTATTTCTAACCAACCTATTGATAGTTTTGCATCCAATTAGCTCATATTTTTGTCTGTGAAGGTAGGAATGTCCTTGTTACAGCCATTAAATTCCCTACTCATGCATACATGACCTTGGCCCTCTTACTTGCATATTTTTCCAAAGCACTGTTGAGAAGCTCTTCTTAAAAAACCATTTTTTAGAAGATGTGCGCGCCCTACACCATTACATCCCACATAAATATGCTTTCTTCACCACTTCAGCTCACTTAGATATGCTTATTGCACCATTTCAGCCCATGTACATACGCTTGTTGCACCACTACAACTCACGTGCATACGCTTGTTGCACCATTACATCCAATTAGCTCATATTTTTGTTTGGGAAGGTAGGAATTTCCTTGTTATAGCCATTAAATTCCCTACTCATGCATACATGGCCTTAGCCCTCTTACTTGCATATTTTTCCAAAGCACTATTGAGAAGCTCTTCTTAAAAAACCATTTTTTAGAAGATGTGCGCGCCCTACACCATTACATCCCATGTACATATGCTTGCTTCACCACTACAACTCACTTAGATACGCTTGTTGCACCATTTCAACCCGTGTACATACACTTGTTGCACTACTACAACTTGCTTACATATGCTTGTTGCACCATTACAGGCCGCGTATGCTTGCAAAAGTTGCAAAAATTAAAAAGTTGCAAGGAATTCATTGAAATTCACGGGCTATTGGAGGTTTCAAAACCAATTCATCTTCTATAGCCTTTCACCCAACCGAATGATCCGAAAAGATCTTTTAACAACAATGGTTGAGTCATTTTAGCATGAGTTATTTTACCATTTAGGAATTTGATGAAAGAGGAAGAATTAGTGATGAATTATGAAATCAATATAACATATACAGATATGGAAATAATCATAAAGAAACAACAAAGATGATAACGAAGTTCAACAATCTCGCCTACATCCCCTGGCCTTTGTCTAAGTGGGTGAGGCTTTCTTATTTATGTTTGAAGCTTCAAATGTACATCATAAAAGTGCCAACGGATTACAAAAAAGATCTAGTTGTGTTACTCTAGATCTCAATAACCCATCAAAACTGACAGCACTAAAAATGGACTGACGAAGCTCCCGGAAATGGCCCCGAAAGTTCCTCTCCTCAATAGCTTCCCTACATAAAAATGGATTTGCCTCCGCAATTCATAATCATTTTCTTGATATGAACCTCCCCTATGGCTTCAAGAACCTATGGTCTATATAGACTTGAATTTGGAAACAAACTGCTTCTTCCCCCCAAGATTTGGCCTAAAAAAGGGCCCAAGAACCTCAAAAAATGACCAAAATCCCCTCAATCAGGCTTAAAATTAATTAAAAATCATATAATAATGTTTAAAAACCCACAAAATGTCATAAATCGAGCGCAGCCCCTTATCTTCAGGCATCTGGTCACCTGCACCCACCCATGTGGCCAAGCGCTGAGTGCTTGGCGCACTAGCCCCTTAACCACTAGCCCCTTGGTTACATGGCCATCCATGTGTCCTGGTTCTAATGTTCCCTGCGCTTTGAACTATATAGAACCCCGACATTGTAGCCATTGGTTACACCCTTGGTCAGCCGACCGGGTGCTAACCCTCTTATCCACACCAACAAACAAGATATAGAGCTAGGTCATATGGTAATCCATTGATTTCGGGGCTAGGCTCCATTGAAAACACATCGGGCTAACTCCATAAAAAATGCACGCCAACTGTCATAAGAGTGGGATATATGGAGTGGACTCATGGAAAGTGTTGGGGTGGCTGGGGCTAGTCCCCATCCCTTTATTCCACCCAAAATACATTACAACAAGCTTAAATAATACTTTTGTACTATGGTTAATAACAACCACAATGGGCAGGTTGGTAGCCTAGCCCTACAAAAATGCATCGAACTAGACCAGAGTTCAAGGGTTTCACTCCCATAGAGTCACATAACCCTTTCCCCAAAACCAACAAACCAATGAATGGGTACCACGAGACAGCCCAAGACTAGGCCATGTGGCACCATTACACTTGCCCAAAAACGACCACGTGTCAAACTCAGATTCGTCCACCTGCTCCTACCCAGTCAGTGCCACTATACCTACCATGTCTCTGTATGGCCATAGGTTCTGTACAGTCATATTCAATGTCAACAATGTACAGACTGTACAGACTATACAGTCAGTAATTTGTTTTGCTTGTTTGATGAAATGAACAGATCGCGATATCTTTCGCATACGACGTCTGTTTGAGCCCTTTCAAGTTGCGTTGGGTTCGTATCGACGAGGCCTACACACACGTCTATGTTGAATCCATTCCGTCAATTTTGATTTTTAGGCCTTCCTAGACCCATTTTGGTTCTGGGATCCATTCTAGATCACGCCTCCCCACTAAATACCTTTTGGTCCTCCAAAAGGATACTAACCAGTCACCAAGTGTGGGATAGGCCACCCCACTTTTTCTTTGTCTTTAAACTGTGTCATGTGCACCTTCCTTATCAAGATCAACTATAAGACAACCATGATAACTGAAAGCATATTATTATCCACTTGTACTCTATCACATCTTACTGAAGCCACTATCATCCATGTTGACAACGTTACTAATGATAACATCAGAAATATGACTGCAAATGAGCTAATATGTTTGTAATACTTTCATGACATTAGCTTATCTTGAATCAAAGTGTGATTGATATTCCATTCTATAATCATCTCTTGTTCTTGCTTAATATAAATTACTTGATTTGGGACAATTATAGGTGTGTTTCTAGCATGATCTTTCTTTCTTAATTGTTCCATTGTTTGAATAGATTGATTTTATTTTAAAAGATGAGCATGTACCACATATTCTTTGCCTGCTTTGATTAAGTGATATTGATTATGTTCCCTGTAGATGATTTCTTTGCGATCATACAAAAAAGGACTACCTAAAACCATTCCACATTCATTTAGTGGCACCACATCAGATGTTACCTCATCCACAAACTTAGATGAAATTGCAAACTTTAAGGTGCATTGCTTTGTTATGTGAAATTTATGGTTGTTTCTTATCCATTTAAGTGGGTGAGGTTTATGATGCATTTGATTGTTTAATCCCAATTGTTTAACCAATTCATATGAACTCAAGTTAGATTGATATCCACTATCTATAAATGTGTCGACCTTAGTATGCCTCGTTATGACCCTTATGTGAAACAATTTACTTCTAGAATCAAATCCATCACCCATTTTACCTACCAAACCAACCAATGAGATTTTAGATTCATCACTCGAATCTGATCCCAAGTCTATTGGTCATGTTGTTGCTACAACTGTTTGCCTCCCTTTCCTCTCTTTGAACCACTTTGTTCTCTTCTTGGGATGCAATTTCCAGCAATGGTCCTCATCATGCCCTTATTTCTTACAATGCTTGCAAGAGGGATTCTCTTCCTTTCTTTCCACTGAATTTACCTTCTTTCCATTCCACTTCGTTTTGTCCTCTTTCCTTGAAGACGATTCCCCTGATACACCAACCCCTGTTTTCCCTGCTTCAATGTATGTTGCTTGAACAAAAACCTCATCAAGATTAGTAGGTAGAAACATAAATAAAATGTTACAAATATGTGCAGGTAAACCTCCTATATACTTCATAAGAGTTTCTTGGGTATGTAAAGGAATATCTAACATCAATTCCATTTTAAAATATCCATCTGTGTATTCTTTCACTGTTTTTCCCTTTCTTAGTTTAAGACCTTTCCATTCAATTAAGGCTTTCTCTTTATAACCCAAATGATAGAATTGCTTTCTAAGTGCAGAAACAAAAACTTCCCATGATGGAAATACATTACTCACTTGTTGCATGCCATTTTGCAACTTTCTTTGCCACCAGATGAGTGATGTTCCTGCAAGTCAATGCAATGCCATCTTGATTTGAGTTTCCTCATCCTTGATTTGTTGCACACTGCAATAAACCTCCATCTACTTGACCCAGTTGTCAAGCCTCTCTGCATTAACTTCACCATCATACATAGGTAATTCAAATTTCACATCTAGCTTAAGTGAAGGAATTTATTTTTTATGTTTATGGGAATGTTTTCTTGTGGTGGATTTAGAACTTGAACTTGAAGAAGAAGAAGTTGATGGAGAAGAAGGAGGTGAAGGAGGAATTTGAGGAGGATACTCTCCTTCTTCAATTTTTACCTTTGAATATTCACCTAGAACCGGTCTCTTTCGTTCCAATTAATCCTCATATAGAACCTTCATCATCTCCGACATGGCAATTTTTTTCTTCGAAACACTTTCTCATCATGAGAAAGTCCCTCTTCCGATGCCATCTTATCACTTTGAGAATTTATCTTTCGCTATCCAATCTCAGAATTCTCTTCAACAATCTCCCCTTCACCACGATTCATCTTTTCCCTAGTAATCATGCAAACTCAAAAACCAACCGCCAACTAGCCCTGATACCACTTGATACAAAAAGATCTTTTAACGACAATGGTTGAGTTTTTTTAGCATGAGTTATCTTACCATTTAGCAATTTGATGAAAGAGGAAGAATGAATGATGAATCATGGAAGCCATATAACATATACAGATCTAGAAATAATCATAAAGGAAAAACAAACCATAAACAAAAAAGATGATAACGGAGTTCGACAATCTCACCTACATCTGCGGGCCTTTATCTCAGTGGGTGAGGATTTCTTATTTATTTTTTAAGCTTCAAATATACATCATAAATATTCGAATGGATTACAAAAATGAGCTATTTTTGTTCTGCTAGATCTCAAGAACCCATCAAAATTGATGGCACTGAAAACAGATGGACGAAGCTCCCAGAAATAGCCCGCAAAGTTGCTCTCCTCAATAGCTTCCCTGCATAAAAATGATAAAAATGGCTTTGCCTCAACAATTCATCAACATTTTCCTGATTTGAACATCCCCTATGGTTTCAAGAATGTCTAGTATATATAGAGTTGAATTTGGAAACAAACTCCCAACTTCACCCCAAGATCTGGCCTCAAAAAGGGCCCAAGAACCTAAAAAAATGACCAAAATCCCCTCAATCAAGCTTAAAATCAATTAAAAATCATATAATAATGTTTAAAAACCCACAAAATGGCATAAATCGGGCACAACCCCTTATCTTCGGGATCTTGGTCACCTGCGTGCACCCATGTGATCAAGTTCTGAGTGCTTGGCGCACTAGGCCCTTAACCATCAACCCCTTGGTCGTATGGGTATCCATGTGTCCCAGTTATAATGCTCGCCATGATCTGAACTGGATAGACCCCCATAGTTTTAGCCATTGGTTACTCCCTTGTTCAGTGGGATAACCCGACCGATTGGGCACTAACCCTCTTATCCATGCCAACAAACAAGATATAGAGTTAGGTCATATGGTAATCCGTTGATTTCGAGGCTAGGATCCATTGAAAACGTGTCGGGTTAGCTCCATAAAAAATACGTGCCAACCATCATAAGAGTGGTTTATATGGAACGGAATCATGGAAAGCATTGGGGGGGTTGGGGATAGGCCCCACCCCTTTCTTCTACCCAAAATACATTGCAAAAATCTTATATAGTACTTCTGTACTATGGTTAATAAGAACCACAATGGGTGGGTTGATAGCTCCGCCCTACCAAAATATGCTGACCCAGACCAGAGGTCACGGGATCGACTTCCATCCCGTGGAAGTTTGTGGGAAAGTGTAATGGTGCCACATGGCCACGTGGCAGCCCATGACTGGGCCATGTGGCACCATTACACTTTCCCACAAACTGCCACATGTCAAACTCAGATTTCTTCACCTCTCCTTCCTAGTGAGTTCCATTGTACCCGCCACATCATTGTATGGTCGTACGACCTGTAAAGTCAGCTTCCATTTCAGAACTGTACGGATTGTACAGTCAACAATTTTTTTTGCCTATTTGACGAAATGAACAGATCGTGATATCTTCCGCATACAACATCTGTTTGAGCCCATTCAAGTTGCATTCAGTTTGTATCAACAAGGCCTACACACATGTCCATTTTGAAGCCATTCTGAGCACTTTGATTTTTAGGCCTTCCTGGACCCATTTTGGTTCCAAGATCCATTCTAGGTCACCGAATAACCATCCTTTTATCATATAAAAGGAGGTGTTTGGGTCTCACTTCGCATCTAATAATAAGAATAGTGAAACTCTACCCAATTTCACTTCCCCTCCTTGCCCAAGCGTTTTCTACCTTTTGTGAGATATTGCCTCAACATTCCCTCATCAACCCTTTCTTCCTCCATTCAATCCATTCCCTTCCTTGAGGTGATCATAAGATTGAGAGAATAATTCCATTCAAGGTGCACTTGGATCATGGTAAAGAGGAGCCCGGGCCAGCTTCGCAGAATGGTGGCCAAAACAGATTGTAAGTTTCAGTCTTTGTATGATGAATAAAAGAATCACATTTTCCTATCAAGGGATTCTGGTCATCTGTAGGGTGTGTTATCCACCAAGTTGCACTAGGATGGATTTCCAGCGAGCCGCCAAAGATTGAACATTTTCATGTTCAAAATTTAGAGTTCAGAAATTCAGCCGGTCAAAGAGACCACCCTGTTACTCTACATTTCCATAAAAAATTGTAATAAGAGGTGTTGGCATGATGAATTTGTAAAAGGTCTTAGCCACCTTAAGTCCTAAGCGTGAGTTATACTCTGGAGT
>ML777097.1:215295-241028 GCA_009831015.1 Picea engelmannii
GTGGGTGGTGTAAGGGGGTAGGAGTGGGGTAGAGGACTTAGGATTTGTTAAGTTTTGTTTTATTTTATTTATTTATTTTTTTAATATTTTTATAATATGTTTCATGTGTTACGTATTATTCTATTTTCTTTTTATTTGTTTTGATTTTATATATATTGTTTTATTTTATATGTTTTTTATTTTTAATATATTTTATTGCTTTTTGTATTTTTTTAATGTTTTTAAATGTTTTTTAATGTTTTGTGATTATTTATATTTCTTATTTCTTTTTGCCATTTTTAATTTATTTAATTGTTTTATTTTAATTTAAAACTAACCCTAACTTCTAACTTAGTTGCTAACCTAGGTATTAAACTTAATTAACAATTAATTAATCAATATTTAATTAATGATTAATTAATTATTAAATAGTCATTTATTAATCAATTTTAACCTAGACTAACCTTACTGCTAATTCTTTTGTTCATCCTAAGTCCATTTATGCAGGGATGGAAGGCGGGATAATGGAGGCTGACAAAGGACAAGGAGGAGAGGATGCAGTGGATGAAGGATGCAGCAAGGTGATGGGGAAATGAGCAACAAGAATGGAGGGAGGAAAACGAAATCACCTGAGCCATACTTCGTCACCTGGAGAGATGCCAAATGAACAGTCGAAGAATCGACTCGCCTATAATTATAGGACCCTAACATACCCTAAAAAGGATTTAAGGAAGATGTTGAGTCTTAGATATGCCCTTTTTGGTTTCTTGGTTGAATCCATGCGATCCATAGTGGAATGAAGGTATTTTCCATTCTTGTTTTATATTTAAGTTTATCCTTTTTTACTTGCTTTGAAAAAAGAAAAAAATTACTTCAGTTTTTCTCTTTAAAGCTGTTTAAAAAAAAAAAAAAAACAGTTTGGAAAAGTAGCTAAAGTTGTTATTTGCAAAAAGGAAAAAGAGTATTTACTGTCAAGTTATTATTGATTTATTGAAACATAAGTGTCTTTTTGTCAAGAAAAAGAAAGTTTTAGGTTTTATTTACAAGATCTTGAAATGTTAGTTAAGAAAAGTTGAGTTTACAAAGAGTTAGTTACAAGCTTTTCTTTTAAATTCGAAGTCATTTTGCTTTCAACTGCTTTAATTTTCTCCTCCTTTTCATCTCTTTATAACACCATTAGTTTCACTACTGTACCATGTGGGTAAATCAAGACTTTAAAAATAAAGCTTAATCTAAAATACACTAGACTTTTATGTTTGTAGGGTTCACAAACTAGTTTAGATTTTTAGGGCCTTGAATTAGGTTTGGAGAGGAAACTCTTCAAGGCCACGTTAAATAAAACATTGGAGTTTGGGTTAGGGAGTTCTTAAGTATAGTGTCATAAAAATTATACAGCACCCCCCTCTTACACAGGGGATAAACAGAAAGTTGCATGAGGAAAGGAAACGAAGATAACCCCTCCAAAGCTAGACTGAACATATTGAGGATCGTATATTGAGGGTATTTCTCAGAAATAATACCGACTACATTTTCCTAAGAATCTTCGTGGACCTCAAATCTGTTCGAGATCCTCTATTGTCTTCTGGACCATTTTATTTCGATACCCTTGATACACTTCGGACTTTTTATCCTGCTCATTACAATCTTCTGGATTGTTGACTGTACGTGCTTAATAACTGATTGTGAGCTAGCAACCTAGTTGCCCATATTTTAACGACTTACACAGATGACTGTGGGGGTATACCGTTGTACCTGGGGAAGACGTCGGATCACGCTTCACAGAGTATACCGAGAGGGTGCTTCCATATTGGATTTTCACATGCACTAGTTAGTTTCTCTAATTTCGATTGGTGTAAATGTCCTTCCTGCTAGATAGTCAACTCCTTGATTTGTCTTTAGGAAACTTTTTAGTGTGTTCTTGGTGGTCAAGGCTAGTTAAGACTTACTATGTCAGTTGATCATTTCACAAGGTGGAATATCAACAACTCCATCAGTTGTGAAGGCTTTAGGGCCTTTCATCGGTTACATTGGAGCCACCTCTCCCACCGTTGCGATGAAGACTTGACCAAGAAGGGTCGTTCAAAGTGATCGGGCCGTAGCAAACTATGCCCGAGCCTGCTCCATGAGGAGAATATTCGAATCCCAAGGAACCTACCATTTTAGACCTTGAGGTAGAGGCTCTCATGCCACCCAACCCTTTGATTTCTTACTTTTCGACGTTGATATTGATTCAGATTGTCCCCCCCCCCAAGGTGACACCTTCTGAGTGCCATCTAGTCCTACAAGTAGCAATACAAGCAAATTATGCTACTTCATCTGGGATTCCTCATACTCCCTTTACGACTACTACCACAGAGGGCATCCTACCTCCTCTACCACCCTCACCAGTCAGGACCAGAGTGGTCTCGACTCCCTCAACTTTGGGTAGTAGTTTGATACCGTTATTGGCTTCGACCATTGCTTAGTTTACTCAGAGTGCAACGATCCCTCCCTTGTCATATGGGATGCCCGACTTTGACTCAATCTTGGTTCTTACTTACTCTACCTTACTTACCATGAGTCTGGGGGTTGGGAGCTCAAACGCTCCCATGTAATGGTCAACTATGGGCGCTTTTGTCCCCTTTAATGATATCCCTTATGGTGGGGGTCATATACCTCCCCCGTCCCCTTCGCTCATTGGTGCTTTTTAGTAGCCAATAAGTCCAAATGCTTATTATATCTTGTTTGGTGGATCTATGTCATTCTCTTTTTTCGGTGTGTTTGGGAACAATTTTTTTTCTTCGGCTTCTTTCTCGGCTAGGGGAAACCCCAGTTTTGGTCAACAAAACCCAGTGAAAGGTACTATTCCTTCACAGGGAGTGACGATTGAATTTTTCTCCACACAGGGTCTTTGGAATCCATGGTAGGGATTAGTTCCTTCGCAAGGCATGTCAGTTCAGGGTAACCCCTTCCATGCTCAATGGAACCCCGTGCAAGGCTCCACACCCATGCCTGTCGGATAGGCTAAGGGCATCCCCTTCCAAGGTCCTTGGAACACAACGCAGGGAGAAATCCCCACACAATATATGTAATCCAATTATGGGAGTCAACCAATGATACCCCAACAGACGCAGTTTCCCTATGTTGGTCAAGGCCATAGTTTTTACCAAAACCATCGCTAGTAGCCCAAGTTTTCCTGGAAACCTGGTGCAAGTCAAACTCTAGGACCCTCTTTTCCTGTAAATAGTTCACAACTGAAACTACCATTTTTGGCAATGCTACATATGTCAGAATTGTCGAGATTACTAAACGACCCAATTTTTCACGATCCACATTGGCCCCCAATGACGACTAAGTTTCCCTCAGATATTCCAAAATTTGAAGGAAATCCTGGTGCAGATCCAGGTGATCATGTGATGAATTTTTATTTATGGTTCTCGTTAAACTCACTGAGAGACTACTCAATCCATTTGCACCTTTTTCAATTCACTCTTATAGGGGTTGCTGCGAAATGGTATATTGATCTTGACCTATAGATATAATATTTGTATTGAATCTCATAATACTATAAAAAAGATTTTTTTTTTTTTACATAATTTACTTCGCAGAAAGGAATCCATTAGCGATAAGAATTCTACTAAACAACTCTGATATAGAACTTTATCATAGAATTTATTTTACTATATAACTCCTAACTTCTCCTTACCACATGTTGTTCGAAGTATACCATCATGTCTTACCTTAAGTGGGAAGGTTATAATGGAAATCCCCAAAGATTTATAAAAAAGAACTAAAACCTTTAGGCGTAGGGACTAAAAGATTAAAGTAAACTTTACATAATCCATACTATACTCACCCTATTTGGCATAAGGTATCCATACTATACTCACACCCAAATGTTCTAGAAATTTTTCTCCTAGGGAGATCTCTTTGGTTCCTACCAACTTGGCCAAAGGTCGGGTTAAGGACCGATGACTATCACAACCCTCCAGATCCTAGTCCTTTAAAGGCTCATAGCTCGAATACTGGTCGAATTGAAAGCTCAATGTCGTGTCACTAGTGGTCCTATGACAACAAGAATCCAACCATTACCTAAGACCTATCGTAGGGGGTATGGAAGTGACATTACTCAAATGGGAAAGGAAATCCCTGTCAGGGTATTAAAAGCTCTGCAACCATCATTAAGGAAGTTTACTGGTCATATTGAAATCGCTTGGCTCTATTCTTGAAGTGTCACACCGACCTTGCCCTGGTCACGTGGCTCACCTATCCTTCCCACTATCCATAATTAATTCGAGGTGACAAGGCATCGTTTAGGTTTTGAGAGGGTTTAGGGTTTGTCATTCTAAGTTCTTTCTTTTCTTTGGAGAGGCTCTGTGTGTCGAGAGGGTTTAGAGGTGATGAATGTGGCCCTGGTGGTTGCCTCCATCCGGCTGTAGATGACATGTCTTACATTCCGGGTAAGTTCTTCTCTAAACATCAAACATTAATACCCTAGTTATAATTTTTGGAACAATTTGTCTATGCCAAGTTATTGTTCTGTGTTCTCCCTTGTTTGCTTCCTGTGGAATTCGTCTTTTGTCAAACTTCCTTGCATTACATTCGGAGCCATCCTTAACACTGTTGAAATGGCCTTTTCCTTGAGGTTGTCAATGATTCTCTTCTATTTACTGCGAGGGACAGTTATCCCTACCTATCTAGGTTTGGGATATAGGGTTTTGTAACTCTTTGTCATCAACCATAATTCATATCTGAGTATTCATGAATCTGAGGGAAGTATTTATTCTAGGGTTAAATTACCAAAAACTTGGCCGAAGCATTCTCTGCATTTACTTTATTGACCTAAGAAACTATGTGAAAAAGGGTTCGGGTAGAACAGACTCACAGTCTGGGTACTCCTGGTTTGAATGGGTGGAGTAAAATCTATTCCACCTAAAACACACATTCTTGTTCTTCACCTACACAATGAAATTCTAATTTGGTCGATTACTGTATTTCCATTATTAAAGAATATTGTGTAAAGAATTTTATTTTACTATAGCTATATCATTCATTTTAAGAGCTGAAACATATCGGTAATGATGGGCCCTGTTTTGATGCGAGGGTACCCATCAGTATGTATTGTCTCCTTCACCTAGGGCCTTGTACGACTATCCATATGGAAACGTCAAGGAAAGGATCATGTGCCACGAGTTCGCATTGGTATGATGTAATTAAAGACATTTTCACTTAAATTGTGTTCTTCTTACATTGTCTTCATATAAGAGTTTACTAATCATCGTATATGGTGGTTTCATCCAGGTTTTCCTCTATCTGAAGGTCCTAGTTGCTCACCTGCATACTCGGTGTAAAAAGGTATATGCGTTCCCTTTCGTAATCCTTCAAAAGTTAGAACCGTCCACATTGCAACTGCGATGTAGTGAACAATATAGTTTCCCTCATTTTTCCTATCGGCTTGGGAAGGGAAAGAATTTCCAAACTAACTTAAACCTTTGGGCTACAATTATTATAATTAATACAATAATTTATGTACAGGTTTTTTCTCGGTCTTTTGTTCAAAGTAAATTGATTTTTTTAATCATTCACCATGCGGATCTCACCCTACCCCAAAATCTGATTACCAGGGCTATCTTGGTTGGAATGCTGGTACGAATTATAATAGACCATATCGTTTTGTTCCCTTTCGACCTTTCCTATGTTTAATGTCAATATGCCCTATTGGGAAGGAAATGGCGATATTCGTTTGGATTCAACATGAATAGACATAATGATTTGGATTATATTACGATTTTGTCTTTATTCTAGAACACTATACATATACATGCTTGTGAATTGTTTGATGTTTATGCTATGTTGTGTTTTCCTAATTCCAAACCGTCCACTGTTATGATCTTTGAGTGGACAATTTCGCATATGTGCTCATATTTAATGGTTTTTTTTTGTAATTTACGCCATACTGTGTATATTCCTTCAATTGGGGTACTTTTTATTCTGTACGAAAGGAATGCAAGGATTAAAATTTCTACCAGCCTGTGATTTATGTTTGTTGTAATTAGTCTTCGATTTTTCCATTCTTATGGAGTATTTTACTATTGTATTATCTTATAAAGGAACAACGAATTATTTAGTTTAATTTGGTATTGTAATAAATTTTACAGAGGGTTTTCCAAGACCTTTTGATTTAGAAGTTCCTTTATACAAGAGGCAGTTGATCTCCTAGCGACATAGTTATTTGTTCAAAATCTTGATAGTAATTTTCTATAATAAGTGGGATTCCTGTTGCAGTCATTAAATATTTAAATAAAAAAAATACGCACTATAATTGTATCTATATTCATTACATATCGAGATATAAATTGATGGAAATTACGTGTATAGACTTGCTCAGATTTCTACTTAAGTATAGATAGATTTGCTTACTATTTCAACTACAAAAGTAAAAGTACGCATGTAATTAGATCTAATTCTTCCTAGCTCATTCGTACATAAATAGTTATGTCCATAATTTCAATTACAATGATAAGCTTACACCTATAGGTAGATCCATTCTTCCTTCAATTTCATTCGTATTTAAATACTTCTACCCAATAATTTTAACCACAGAATTAGACATACACCAAATCTTTCAAGTTATTGTCCATAGATCATTCTGCCTAAAATTCTAGTCCAGAATGTCCCATTCTAGAAAATTTGGTCTTTGATTATAAATTCCATGCAACAAATAGATGTCCTACATGGGAATAATTTTAGCTTAACCCAAACAGAGCATCATATCGGATATACAAAATCATTCAAGACAAATAAGGGTAAGATTAAACATATATGAATCCAATCCATGGAAAGACAAAGGGAAAAACCATGTTCCTCCCAACTGTAGAATAGGGAAACCAAAATCACTTGCCCGATTCACCCCCTAACCTGACCATGAATCCATGAGGGAAAACTTGGAAAACTCCTCCTCAACAATGTCCTTCAACTCCAGCAGATTCCTCTTGCCTCACACTCGATCAGTAGTGCTCATAACAGCAAGAAAAAATCAATAGTCTCTTTTTCCCCATCATACTTGGCAGCGTCCTGCCTCCTCACATATGATATTTAACAAAATAATGCTTTTGCCTAGGTCTTTCGTCCCCCCTTGGGAATTTTTGCAGCTTCTAAATCCCTGATTTTCAGGGGCTTCCCATGGCCAAATATCTGATTTTCCACTTGTAATAGTCATCCGATAGGTAGTTCCAACATGTTCCCCACTCATGGAGTCATGGTCAGCTGATTTTAACATCGTTGTTCCATTTTTCATCCTGCAATCAATATAAAATATTCTATTTGCATACAAGTGTCAAGTCAAATAGTTGGTTGGGTCAAATCAGATCTCTTCACAATAGTCATAATAATTAATTACAATTGTCAAATTCGAAATTCGGAATTGCCATAAATTGAAAAAAAAATCCAAATTCGAATTTACTAAAAACAAAATAATTTCCAACAAATTTTAAATCTCAAAAATACTTTATTTTTTTTGGGATGTCACAATATTAATTCAATGACTTGGAAATGGTCTTCTTGAATCATTTCCAGTTACCTATGAGATACGATGCTAGCACCGAATTGTTGGCTAACATTGAGCAAACCAAGGACGACCACATCTCTGATCATATTCGAGAATGACAACGTCGAAAGAGATTAATTAAGGTCCAGGTCCCTCCTACTTTCTTACTTGAGTGGTTCCTAAATTATTTGGTGCCATGCGTATCCAAGGACATAGAAAATTCTAGTGTGTTTTAAGAAGAGGAGGCGATTATGAGAGAACAACAACTTAAACTTATCTACTCTCAGTTCGACATGGTCTACGATATTTTTCCATATGCGCCACGGTCTATTCTCGATAAGGCTAAGAAAAAGTCTAGAACCCATGTCAATGGTATTGTGGGCTCAGCACACAGAAATTCTATAGACCTATTGTCGAATCAGTTGCAACAATTGTTGATACAACAGACTATGGCCAACTAGACTTCTAGTTTGGTTTTTCCCCCTACCCAAACATCGAATGTACACAGTGTGAATTCAATGAACCCTAAGGCCAACCAATAACCTGAGGGAAATAAGAAACAACATAATAAGAAGGGTAAAGGGGATAAAAATTATACCAATAATGTTGGTGGGGTAAGAATAGAGAATAAGAAGTTGAAGTATCTATGTAATATTTGCAGGAAAGACCACGCGACTCATATGTGCCCTTGGATTGGAGAAGCTCAGAATTTATTGGCACAACAACAACCTATGGTGATGACGAACCCTTTTCCAAAAGGAAAAAACATGGCTCAGGATTCAACATCCTCGAGTGCAACAGGGGTAGTCAGGGACCCCCCACGCCTAAAAATAATAACCTGGCCACAAACATTTATATGATGAATGTGGAATATAATATAGTGACCAGGGCCCAAGAATATGGAATTTCATAATCTTCCAAGAAAGGAAAGGAAGCCACGAACCCACCGACTGCTCTCCAAATTCAGAAGGCGATGGGTGAAACAATGAGTCACATCCCAAAAGGTGCATTTAAAAATGCTTCTCATAATCCAAACATGAGGCCCACCTAGAACTACTCCATTGTAGAATATTTGGCACAAACCCCTTGCACAATGTCTACATTGGAAGCCCTGCAGAGTTTCCCTTCGCAAAGAAAAGCTCTGTTATCCACCTTGCGATCGGTAGAGACTTGTAACCCAAGAGAGAAAGTCTTTGATCCAACCAACTTAAAACCCAGTGTTCCTTACCATGTTGCCTTTTAGATAGTAGTGCCTTACACCACAAAATATTTTACCTGGAACATTTCTCATAGAGTGGTTGACGAGGTTTCCTCGACTTGCATGATGTCATTGGCATGTTGGAAGGTCATTGGCCAGCCTGGGTTGTCTCTGTCGCCTACGTTGCTTATGACATTTGATGGTCGTTCATTTAGACCATATGGAGTTATTCCTTCTTTCCCCATGAAATTGGGAGGAAAAACCATGTGTGTCGAAGTAGAAGAGGTCGATGCACCTCTCAACTACAACCTATTATTAGGAAGGAGTTGGACTTATGCGATGCATGTGTTGGTTGCTACGATTTTTTGGGTTGTTTTTTTCCGCAAGAGGGCCATATTGTGACCATTAAGTAGTTGTGTTTCTCCCATCCTAACCCTTCATAGGGGGATTCCATGGTCCCAATGATTGATAGTCCGTAGGCCAACATTGTCAACTTAGGTGTTGGTTTGTTTCCATCGTTGATGGGAACTTTTTACTACCCACCGCATTTTGGCGATGTCAAGCTTATATCGGATGTTCCCGACCCACCTAGGGATACAATTATAAAGGGTCATCATTTCGAATGAGCTACTTTCATGATCCGTGGACTTTATCTTCCCCATCGGCCTCAATTGAAGGGACGGGGCATCTTGGCATGACCATGCCCTTGCCTACCACTGCGGTTGCGTACAAAATTGTCCAACAAACTTCGACCAACTTCGATCCGACTCCCCCACAAGAGTTATATCTAGTTCTCGAGCCTATTTGGGCTCAAGGTTTTCTTTCCACTCAATATCCTTGAGACTTGGTCTTTCTGTATGATGAGGAGATTCTCGAGGAAATGAATGGTCTCGATATAACTTGGGATGATCTACATCATAGATCTTATTTCCTTTCTGAGTTAAGGAGAATAGAGGTGGGAAAATTTGTTTCGACCGTGAATGGAGATAGTTCTTGTCCTATCAATCATCTAGCTACACATGAAGTTTATGCCAAGGGTAACATGGAAATAACTTCTACAATGATTCTAATAGATATATCCAAAACCCTTGGCCTTGTGGAGAATGTTTTCATAGGAGAAAATTTCTCCCCAAAAGAGATTTGAACTTACACCAAGATATTCAATGAATTACGCGACGTTTTTTCCTATTCTTACGAGGAAATGCCAAGCATTGATCCACAAATTGTGGAGCATGAAATTACGAATTATCCTAATGCCAAACTGGTCCGATAGAAGCTTAATTTGATAAATCCTAAAAAACCAGCATAAATTAAGGAAGAAGTAGAAAAACTGCTCAAACTCGGTTTTATCTACCCCGTACAGTTGACGAAATGGGTGTTAAACCTAGTTCTGGTTAACAAGAAACATGGTATGATTCACGTGTGCATGGACTTCCGTGATTTGAATAATTCTTGTCCCAAAGACAAATTTCCCACTTCGTTCATCGATCAGATTATCGATGAGTGCACAGGATGCAAGGTCTTTTCATTCATGGATGGTTTCTCGAGACACAATCAGATTCATATCAAACCCGAAGACCAACATAAAACAACTTTTATTTTTCCTTGGGGCACGTTCGCGTATTGTAAGATTCCTTTTGGCATGAATAATTTTGGATCTACATTTCACTGGGCCATGTCATTCATATTTCACAACCTTAGACACATAGTCGAAGCATATCTTTATGATCTAGCATCATGCTCTCGAAAGATATCTGATCATCTGACCCATCTTCGACTAATGTTTGAGCGATATTGCTACTATCAGATTCACTTGAATCCTAACAAGTGTAGTTCCTTTGTGACGTCAGGTCTTCTCTTAGGTTTTATTGTATCGAAAAAAGGGATAATGGTAGATCCTCTCAAGGTTGAGGTGATATTTAAATTTCCTCCCCAGTGCAAGATACCCCAACTTCAAAGATTATAGGGGAAATCGATTTTTCTTCAGTGTTTTGTCACGAATTACGCTAATATCATTGAAGTGTTTATGCATCTCTTGAAAAAAGGGGATTATATTGGGATGAAGCAACTCAGTGCTCTTTTGAAGCATTGAAACATGCCCTGACATCTGCCCTTCTTCTCCGGCCTCTTGGTTATAATAGAGATCTCTTGTTGTACTTGGTTGCTGCAGAGTCGACAATCAACATGGTATTGGTTCAAGAAGATGATCTGCTCGAAGAGTACACTATATATTACCTTAGTTGAGGCCTGGTTGGGCCAAAAATAAACTATTCTCACATTGAGAAGTTTCTTTGGAGGCATTTCATGCTATACAATGGTTCTGTCACTACTATTTGCTTCGCAAGACCACTGTCATTGTCGTCGTGAACCATTTCCAATATGTGTTAACAGGACAGGTCATTGGTGGAAATATCAGTACATGGATTTTAATCCTCTAGGAGTTTAACTTGGATTTTGTTTCAGTGAAATCTAAAAATTCATTGGTCTTTGTCGAGCTTATTTCAGAAATTTCGGTTGAGTCTAGTGATATCATGCCCGAAGAATCACCTATTAAAGGAGATATTTTTCTGATTGCATATTCATACCTCTGGTATGGATATATACTAGTCTATCTCTATACTTTGAAGTTCCTCGCTTCTTCTTCCCATGATGAGCATCGATCAATTCAACATCAGGCACAAAAATATATTATACTCTATGACAACGTGTATCGTCGAGGCGTGGATTGCATTCTTCGTCGATGTCTTATCCATGAAGAAGCAAATCTTGTTTTGAACGACTGTCACACTGAAGCATGTGGCGGTCATTTCTCTGGGTTGGAAATAACCCAAAATATTCTATGTACAGGTTACTTCTAGCCCTCATTAATCAAGGATTGTGTTGAGGCGGTCAAGAAGTGCCACCCATGCAAGATCTTATGTCAGAAGATGTGGGCACATCCTGCTGCTATGTTTCATGTCATTGTTGTTGGTCCTTTCACCAAGTGGGGGATTGATTTCACTACATGTCACCTGGCCTTAGCTAGAGGACATTGTTACATCATTGCAGTAGTATAATACTTCACAAATTGGGTCGAAGATATGCCAACATTTAACTATGATGGTGAAACAATGACCCTTTTCTTCTTTAATCAGATAGTAGTAAGGTTTGGAATCCAGAAGGAGACTTTCATTGACCATGGTAGCCACTTACAAAAAAAAATGATGTTTGATTAACACCAAATATTGGGTTTAAACAAGAACATCTATTGCCTTATTATCCACAAGTGAATGGTCAAGTTGAAGTTGTGAATAATTCTCTCAAGACTATTCTTCAAGGGACGATCAATTCTCCCAATTCAAATTGGAATTTGATGGTGTACTTAGCTTTGTGGGCCTACCGAACATTTGTGAATACTCCCACTGGGTTTTCACCTTTTCAACTCGTATACGGGATGAAAGAAGTCTTACCTATTCAATGTCATATTCCTTCTTTAAAGCTTGCAGTGGAATTATTGCCAAACATTTCACCACTTCAGGAATGCCTACTATATCTAGAGCAGCTCGATGAGCAGTGCCGTGATGTAGCCTTAGACAATGAGGCTCATAAGCAATGAGTCAAATGATAGTATGATCGATCCATTTGTCCTCATATTTTCTCTAAAAGAGCTCTTTTCATAGTCTATGATCAAGAAAACGATCCCCTGGGGGTAGGTAAGTTCAAACCCATGTGGTTCAGACCGTTCATTGTGAAAGAGGTCTTGAAGAAGGGTGCTTACCATCTGGTTGATTTTGAAGGAAAATCCTTAGCAGAGCCTAGAAATGGGCTCTACCTCAAGAAGTATTACTCTTAGGTTGGTCACTTGGGTGACTTCTTGTACATATGTATAGCTTCTTATACAGTCTCTTTTTTTTGTGGACGTGTAGTTATTTATGTCTTCTTTTTTCACTATGGTATATGTCAAGTGAATCAGAGGTGTATTTTGGGTTTATGGACAGTGCTAGCCAACACACTCGAAGGATTTCCTCCGCAGCTTGGGTGATTTTCATAGCTGGAGGGCAGTTTCTATCTTCCGGAGGTATTTTTATAGGAGACACTACAAGAATGTTTATGAATATAGTGTAGTGATAGAATTTCTTTGTGATTCTTTGTCGCATGGCATTTCTCACCTTTGGGTCTACTTAGATGCTCAATTGGTTGTGCCCCAGTTAAATGGGGTTTACAGTGTTTATGATCCCACTCTTCGCCGACGATTCCTTAGTGTGCATCTCTTAGAATGTTATTTATATTAAATTACGTATATCCATGTTCCTAGGAGTTTTAATCATATGACAGATACTCTAGCTAATCAAATATTAGATTGGCATGTTGTAGACACATAAAAATAAAAGCGGATAGATACACATGTACATACATTTTTAAAAAATGTCATCCATAAGACAAAAAAGATATATATATATATATATATATATATATATATATATATATCAAAATTAGTGTCATGAGTACATAAGTGGGCGTGAACGCCTCAAAAAGTGTTATGTGTACATCGTTGGTATTATTACCTCAAAAAATACATGTACAAAAATCTCCCTTGGCACATCAAAGGTCTATCCTATCTAAGAATGGGGACTATTGTCCCTGCCATAATGTACAACGACGTTGTCCAAATGTTGGAATAGTTGGACCCATGTTTGTGGCACCCCTACTACATGAGGCTACATAGAAGGTGGGAGATACTCTATCTTAGCAATGGGTATGGTGCGAGTGAGTGCAATGAGGTTGCACTCCACTCATCTCAAAAATCTCTTAGCCTCTCCTGCTAGGGGTCCGCCTACAACTGTTGGTCCCTTGGATGCTATTGGTTCCACCTCTGGCTGAGGAAATCATCAAGTCCTCTGGAAGTTCGCTGGGCACACAGGTCCCACATATGTACATAGAAGATACACAAGAGTCGGTACTCTGTACACATGTAAAAATGATATATATAAAAATAATTAAAAAATTAAATAAAATTAAAAAATTTGTTACCTATCTCCCCTCGCTCCTCGCTGGGAGGCAAGGCCATGTTTGAATATCTAGAGAAGTTGATCCTAGCATAAGGGTAATTCTCGATCACCGGAATCTATCATGCCCACCAGTCAAAAAAAAATTCATCGAAGGCCTCTATGGTCCTTCATCCACCCTATCATGGCAACAATGCTACCCACTTGCATACTGTTGGGAAGGAGGCCATATTCCCCCATACTGTCTCTCTGGGATTGAGACTGGGTACCCTCTCGAATAAAAAGGAACAGAAAATCATACTGAACCCAAAGTTATTTTTGGTTTGTTGTTGACACTCTATCAGCTGTCTCTTCATGCACATCAGCATGGTCATACTCCAGTAAAAAATGTGTGCCTCCAGACACTGAATGGAACAATGCATATGTTCCCGAGAGGCCTAATGTAGGGTTGCGGATCCAGTAATAATAACAATCAATAGTAATATCACTTGCAAATACAAACTGGTGATCTTTTCAATCGGCACCTGAGAACCTACCTTCTCATTGTCGACCTCATAGTACATCCAGATGTAATCCTTGATGTTGAAAGGCCTAGGGGGAAATGTCCTCAGATTGACTGTCTCCCCCCTCCTCAAGAGGCTAGTCAAGAAGTAGATGTCCTATGTCATGGGGGTCAGTGATTGACCCTCTAGCATGAATCCATATACATCTAGGTGCCAATAGTCCACAAAAGAGTTGATCAATCTAGGTTGTGCCCTCATACATGAACACTAGAAGAACTTCCATAGCCCACATTTTTTTAGTGTGGAAATGGCTATAGTGTCCTCTTCAACCAAAATGTTAATTTCCTCCTTCTCCCTCTCCCTCCAGTGGACATACATCATGTTTCATGGAAAAATTGAGGAAGTTAGTTCTTGTATTTTATCATTTCAAAGCTTGCAAAGGTGTACACGGGATGTATTGGACACAATTGCGTATGTACACGGCATATTGTTTACTTCCTGAGCACATATGTGGGTAGTCCTTGGACATCCCGTGTACACATAGGGTCGCTCTTTTTAGGAGAGCGCTCCCCCTCGAAAACTAAAATTAATGTGCAATTGAAGTATGGAAATGCAAGAGGGATGGATTTGTACTTACTTGGTCCAAATAGAAGGTCATTTTGTCCACCGAAGCTCCTGAAATCAACTCTTTTAGTGAAGGGCTTTTTTCACCTTTTTGTTAATTTTTGAATTGCAATGGTGAAAATGAGTTGTCAGCTTCCATTTAAAGATTTTTTGGCCTTTTTTACCGCTTTTTGACCCCATTTGTCAGTTGTCCTAGCTTGGTGATCACTTGATTCCATTTCTGAATTTCTTATTGGACGTTCCAATAATTGTTTCCTTTTGGTTTGGTAAAGTTTTGGGGATGGGTCACTTTTTAGTATCCTTTGGTAAAAGTCATTTTTTCCAACTTTTTGCATATAAGTTAGGATTTCATCTCCACTTTCTTCATCTCGTTGTATTTTCCTCTTTTCCATAGGATTGACCCCACTGAAGTGAGACCCAATTCCTTCATTGTTGCTCTAGAAGTGTCGTAATTAGGTGGTAGAGCCTACCTTTACATGGATTCCCTAGGTAGATCCTTACTCCATTCTAGTGTCCATGTTGTTAGTAATGAATATAGGTTTGGGATTCCTTGTTAGTCATATCATGATTATTAAATAAATCCTCATTCATTTGATGCACCCTCATTCTTGGACTTACCCTCGAGACTCCCTAAATGAGCATGTTTTGTTGTCTTTCAAACTCGCTTTGAAATTCAAAAGAAACATCTAACGAGATTGTATTTATTTTTTTTGATATCATCTGGATTAAACTAGAAAAGTATCCCCCTAGAGTCTTCTTTAATCCCTCTTCAGATTCTCTAAAACTAAAAATATTGTAGAGAGATCTTGTTTCCCTTCACAGTCATCAAGCTCAAATTGGAGGGCACATCTGTTCGATGATAATTTACCACATTTTTGGTCTAGATGACTAACTTCACGAATAAAGATATACTCTAGGAAATTCGGTTCTCTAGAAGAGTATTCTCAGGCGTAAGTTTAACCCTTTTTCAGGACTAGGGAACTAAATCTTCGAAAAGGGAACATTCTCCTTGGTTTTGGTTTATCACCTTTTTTGGGCCTTGGAGATTACTTATGAAAATGGAACCCCCCTGGAGTCCATAGTTAATCTCTTTTCAGACTCCCTAAAATTGAAAAGATCATCGAGTGAACTTGCTCATTCACACTCATTAAATTGTTCCAGAAGAACATCTACCGGCATGAGTTTAAACCTATTTCCAGCCTGTAGATTATAGCAGAAAGAGGTACGCCTCAGGAGATTCATCTCGCCAAGAGAGTTTTCCTAGGTAACTTTTATACTTTTTCAGGCTAAGGAGAGGAAACTTAGAAAAAGGTTGTGAGTCCATAGTTAAGCTCTTTTCAAGCTCCTTAAAATTGAAAATATTTTCGAGTGATATTGTGTTTGTAACACTCATTAAAACAATTTTGAATAGACTTCTTTTCAGTGCAAGTTTACCCCTTTTTCGAACCAACTAGAATATCTCCAAAAAAGGTACTCCCTGGAGTCTTCTTTTGTGTTTTTCCAAACTCTCTAAACATGAAAATACTATTGAGCTTCCTTTCTCTGGGCTCAGAAAAATTACATTGAAGAGGTCTCATTGTGTCTTGATCAATCACATTTGTGAGTCTCAACTTTTCATCTTTGGCCTAATGGAAACTCCATGTTTCTCTCAAATGAACATTTTAGGTATGCATTCCACGCGAGCCTTGTAGCACTTCTTGCCTCTGTGACCTGGCACCTTGGCCCATGGAGGAATTTTCCCCGAGTGTCCTTTTTCTGCACATGTCTCCTTGCTCTAAGCATTAGTATGTTCCTTGTGCCTAGAAATAGGATTCTTTCTTGCAACACTTGTTCCTTCTTTGTAATGTAGCATTCTTTTATTCTTTTTCAATCTCTTAAAAAATTGAAATAGACAAAAAAAATCAAATATTCCAAAAATAGGGGATGAAAAATATTCATTCTTTTTTCAGCATCATAGAGAGTCGCCCTTGGAAAAAGCACATCCTTACATTTGTTCATCAAGCATTGGGATCTAGTATGACCTTAGGAAGTTGTTCTTTCTACATTGAGATGTATCCTCCTTCATCTTCTTACTCTTCCAAACACATGGAGAGTTTGCATTTCCTCCTGCATCATGAACTTATGTCAATCTCATGCTTCCTGAGTCTAATCATCTTTTGTGGTTTTTTCCAAGTTAAGTTTCACTCAACTTGATTTGGCCTTTCTGTAGTTTGTCTCTTGACCTTCATGAGTCATCCATCCCAAGAGTCGAGTCAAATCCAGATTTGAAATCAATGAAGTTCTTTGCCTGATCATCGAGATCCTCATGTCTTTTCCCAATGAGTCATCGAAGACCTCATAGTAGTGAGTTATACACTCCCATTATACTCCTACCTGATTTTTGAAGATCTTGAATTTGTTGCTCGAGTTATGAAGACATTATCTCCAAACATCAAGCGTCACTAGCTTCTTGAACATGGATACTATAATTGTATATATTCGACTGATTTTGAGAGATAGATCTGTTTTGTATTTCTTGTGGCTACACTTTATATAGTTATATGACATGGATTTGTAGTGTATTTGATTTGAATCCATGATTTATCTTATCCAGAGCATGGCTATGTCCACCTCAGAGAGACCATTGTTGTTTTGCAGATGGCACCTCTAGAACTTTGGTCCCGGGCTCACTCAATTCCGTACATTGGTGAAGATATTGTAATGTATTTCGGCCATCAGTTTATCTTCTAACCTCACACATTAGGGGGAATATGCTATATCCATAAAATTCCCTACTCATGCATGCATGTCCTTGGAGCTCTTACATGCATATTTTTCCAAAGCATTACTAAGAAGATCTTCTTAAAAAGCTATTTTTTAGAAGATGTACGCTCCCTGCACCATTACACCCCACATACATACGCTTGTTGCACCACTAAATCTCATGTACATACACTTTCTGCACCACTACAACTCATGTACTAACACTTGTTGCACCATTACAACCCGCACATGCTTGCAAAAGTTGAAAAAATTAAAACGTTGGAAGGAACTCATTGAAATTTATGAGCTATAGGAGGTTTCCCAACCAAATCACCTACTACTTCTCATCACCCAACGAAATAACCATCCTTTTGTCATATAAAAAGAGTTGTTTGGGTCTTAATTCACATCTAATCATAAGAACAATGAAATGCTTCCCAATTTCACTTCCCCTCCTTGCCCAAGATTTTTCTACCTTTTGTGAGATATTGAATCAACATTCCCTCAGCATCCCCTTCTTCCTCCATTCATTTCATTCCCTTCCTTGAGGTGATAATAATATTGTGAGAAGAATTCCATTAAATGTGCACTTGGAGCATGGTAAAGATTATCTCAGACTAGGTTCACGGAATGGCGGCCGACAAAGATTATAAGTTTGAGTCTTTGAATGATGAATAAAATAATGGCATTCTCCTGTCCCAAATGATGATGTTTTGTGTGTTTTCATTGATTTATACTTAGAATTTAATATCTAACCTTAACTCATGAATAGAATAGCATGCTTGCAGTCCTCGTTTTCCTATCTTTGGATGTAGGTCAGTGTTGGGAGGAGACGTGGAGTCATTGGAACTACCAAGCTTGAGGAGATCATCACTAGATGTGGGATTAAAGTTACAATTACCTGATCTCTTCTCTTATTTATTTATTTTTGTTTGTTTTGGTATGTTTTGGGTAGAATAGAGAATCGATTAACTTTTATACAATCATTCGCTCTATCTACATCTTAAACCTTGGTGTAGTTAAAGGGGGATTTTCCCACTAACAGTCCTGCACAACATGAACAATCCAAGTGAACATAAAAAATACTCTTGATGTAGAAATAGAGGCATAATATAGATATTAAATTGTTTAGTTTATTATGACATCTATTTGGCGTAGCTCATCTCATTAAGTTATTTCTACTTGTAACTGAAGGTTTTCTCCAAGTAAACTATGGTATTTTGATCAAATGATCAAGGTTCTGACTGAGTTATGGTTCACTTCAGACAACAAATAATTTAGTTAACCATTTCATTATCAATTATGTTATTTTTATAACATTTGAAAACCTATACCAACACAACCTAAGGCTTAATTTTGTTATGTTTTCCTCCATTACATGTAGTTTTACCATGCTTATACTGTCAAGGGTGTTGCCATCGGTGAAAGGTTTCTTTTGGGATATTTTGTGTTGATGCCTTCTTCTACTACTGATGTTCAAGCCTCTAACATAATTTTTCTAACAACAATGAACTTCATTTCATATTTTAAGAGATGTTTGTTTACAATAAATTTGTATACTAGTTCTATCCATATAAATATAATACTATTGTTGTATATATGCTTGATAATCCAAATTTGAAGTACGATTGAGTCTTTTTTTAGTGGTAAGCCAAATTAAACATTTTCAAGGAATGGAATAATTTTTTTTTTGTGTTGTTAAGATGTTGTGCCAGGTATAAGGAAGTCATATATTTGATCACTCGTAATTGACATGCCTTTTTACAAACAAACTTGAAAAAAATGTTGGGTAGGGCTTTATAGTTTCCAATTAATACAACTTAGATTGAATTTGCAAGGAAGATGTAGGAAGGAAAAAGGGTTATTTAGTGAAGTAGTTAGTAGGTATTGTCCAATATGTTTTCTAGAGTATCTGATAGACCAAGCACTGGTTATTTCCCAATATTTTTTCTAGAGTATCTCATAGAAAATCAATTCTATGATTAAAATTTACTTGAGGATTACTTAAGTGTTGACTACAAAATATTGGAAAACACTTTCCTTCACATTACAAAAGGTTTGCACTCAGTTTGTTGATCTACATATCTTACAAAAATTGTTGCAAATATTTCAGAGTTGCTAATGAAATGGTGAGTAAGGTGTTCTCACATTTTTTTGAATATTGGCCAATAGAGAGGATGATAAATGATTATTCAATATGATAGCATATAAGGGTTGACTTCTTCTCATTTTTTTATACCATTCTAATTGGTGGAAATTTCAACGAAGATATACAAAGGAGCCTCACTCTATAAATAGATACCTACAACATGTTAACTTTTTCTGACTAGAATCAACGAATTGTTTCATAAGCCTTTGAATTTCACAAAAACATTATTGCTTCGTTTATTATGGGTAGGTGGTACCCCTAGATAAGATACTAAAGATGTTACTCATTCTAGTGCATAATAACCAATATATGGTGTTGGCACAGGGGCAGACCCAATGTTCAACACTTAACAATGCACCAACAAAACCCCGACTACCGGCCCTTTCGGCAACACCTGCGAAGCAGACAAAGTCTCACCCGAGGTAGAAGTAGGGGGGATTACACGACACAGGTGTCTGTAACCAATATGGGACACAGATATGTGATAATAACACTCCACAGGGTATTCTGTTAACGCTTAGGAAGCAATATGCATTAGTTCATTAACGTTATTAACATCATAGAACATACCCAAGGGTAGATCTAGCGCAATAACAACAAATATTATGTACCTTAAACACTTAGCATTTAGCACTCTAAATCAGATCTACACTTATCACTTAGCACTCTGAATCATATCTACACTTAGCACTTAGCACTCTGAAGTAGATCTAGCATTTTAACATAAGAAAAGAAATAAAACAACATATACATATCCATTACATATATAATCTAAGCACTTAAGAAAAGCATAACATAGATAATCATTGCACAAAGAAAACCATAAAACACCATATGTACGTGGTTCGCCCCAGTGTGGGGCTACATCCACCAACCATTCGCCTTCTTTATTATTCATCAATCTCTTACATTCAGTTATTCTTGTGCACTAAGAAATAGAGTCGAGCCTTGCACCAGACAGGAGATCTACGCACTGAGAACCATATCCTCCTTCCAAAACTAGGTCAAGGAACAGAGCCAATCCTCTATCAAGCACAAAGCCTTTACACACATACATTCCCTTGCACAAATCCTTTCAACTGCTTGCACTTAGCTCAAAAGACTACTACTTCTACCATACATTCTTTTTTATTTATACTTTTACAAACCCTTACAATAAGGCCTAATCATGGGTAAACCCCATGGGTCGACATCCCATAACCCATTACAAAAACCCTAAATAACCCCTTATTGGGTCCACATATATTGCACAATAAGTGATATCCACGATCTCAGCTCCACCTAGGCGCTCCTTCCTCGACCACTGTGTCGAAGTCCAAAAGTGGTCCAAATCTGACCAAGGTTTCCTCAAAACTTGGTCGAGGGCCAACATAGGGGAAGCTACATAATATAATGCTAGATAGTATAATGATGATATATGTTATGGATCTAGTACTTTCTATGATCACTCTACTACCTACGCCTTTGTAGCCTTTTCCTATGGTGACGGTTGTGGTAGATAAGTTGGAACATACTCGAATGCTTTAGGTACTGATACCAAAACTAGGTCTTGATATGATGATAATTGCCCTTAGAAAAAATGTTTTTTTCATGTGAGATTAGTAAGAAAGAGAGTGTTGGTCAGCTGACAAGAGTTCTTCTTATGACTCTGTCACTTAAGAGAGGATTAAGAGATTAGTAAATATATTGGTTTTTTGTTGGAATGGCCAACTCATCACTTCTAACCAACTTGTCAAATTATCTTGGAAATGTATGATTATCACAAATGTAGTAAAGAAAAACAGGATTCCCATCAACCCTAACATCAATTTCTTGATTGTTCTTAATAAGGAGAAATAAAGGATGATATTGTTTGAATGATGGGCCAGGGAACAATTTCTTTATTTTGGGAAAAAAATCCTTGACCCCTCGCAGTGGTATTTGCTCTTGTCAATCCCATTTCACCTATGCATGGAACATGGAAAGGGGAAACATTGGGAAAGTAAAATAAATTGGGGAGGTCAAAACCATACTATTGTGTCTCAAACATTACAATGCATTGCTTCTTACTAGGAAAATTTCATCATGTAGAACACTGCTCCATGCCTTTTGTAGGGATAGTTCCTAAATAAGGTTGATTGACTTATCCAAGTGGTTGTTTGGGTCGTTTTGTATTGGATGTCTACTTTCTGACTATTGATGTCTATTCAATGAATAACTAGGGATTACCAAGTTCATCTTCTATTTTCAATTGAGTATTCTAAAAATGAGAATCTTGAAAATATAGAATCAGGTATACAAGATAGGATTAATATAAAAAATATCTACTTGCATGGAACTGTGTCAATTGGTAGTGAATGATATCATCAAGGAGTTGAGAATAATGAAATTTGGTAAGGTAATTATGAGATGGAGGACAAATAGATGACATAAACCCCAAAATAACTTCATCTACATTTATATCATGAGAATACCCTAAAATAAGACACATCATTTTTATGGTTTGTCTATAAATTTTAGGGAAAATATTGGATTCATATGGAGGAGGAATGTTGGGATAACAACATCTTTCTCCATATGAAACTGTAATAATGTGACATTTTCACCCGAATTTAAATCATTGCAATTGAAAAACATGGTTTCTTAATGTAGGACTTGACCTTCAAGGATTTGTGGAAGATATTACATTTTTGTAATAGACTTGACATCGATATAGAATATAATGGACCCATTTTCAAATACCATGGCCCTTTTCTCAGAAATATATTTCTTTTCACACTAGGAGACAAACTCGAGAAAATAATAGGCTTGGAGTATTATGAATTTACCCAACTTCTACTACTAGATATGTAAATAATCGTGCAAATCCCTAAATCTATCATTGCATATCTTTCTTAACTCATAAGGATCAAACTGTAACATAGCGATTTCAAAATTTTCCCAATCATGTTCGATTACAACTTTTTCATCATAGGATGAGGGTTAACCATACTGAATTGACTTACCAGGATGACTACCTTCCTCCATCTATCCTTATTTTAAATGATAAGAACATATTTAAAATAAGCAAATGAGAATACTACCTGAACTTATTTTTTGAAGGAGAATTTGACTTCTTTTACTGGAGTCTCTTGTACTCCTAACAATGTTTAACATGTGCATTTACCTCATTTAATTTGGGGTTAATTGTTTTAATGTAGCACTTTTTGATTTGGTGAAGATAAAAATGGAGACCAATATATGTTGGTGTCATCTTCCACTTCATTTTAGCGTGCTTACATCATCGTCACACTTGTCATAAATTCATGCATTTCAGGGGTGAGCTAAATTGGTTTCATAATACCACCCTTGCATATTGAAATAAAAGAGATTCTAAAAATAATCACCTATTAATGCAATGGTTTATAATTTATGTCCCCAACACCCTGTTATCCAGCATGCACTTTCACCAAAGGAAATAAGTTGAGACCATCAATCATGGATCTATATGAATGGTCAGAACATGTCTGATGAATTTTCATTTCAAATCATGTTTTTTATTTTTTTTGTGTAAAACAATATTGAAGGATCAGATCCTGCCAATGAGAGGGGCGGGCGAATCAGTGACACAACAATTATATCAATTTTTCATTTATTAATGCAAACAAAATTTTAACACAATATTTTATCGTGGAATCCAATTGGGAAAACCACAATCTCTTTTCTATTAACTGCAAAATGTTTTTTACATGTTACATAAAAGGAAGATATTATTCCTTTTAGATTAGCACCAAATGATCAGGATGCACCGACACCCTAGTTCACCAGCACCAACTGGTAGGAGGCTACAACCCCCTGTTTAGTCAGCTACAACTGACAAGGATTCACCAACTCCCTTTGCAGGCACCAACCTTCCCTTGAACCACCCAACCACCCTTGATTTTATGAATCTGGACAAGCTTCTGTATATAGTCTTTTACTACATCTCTCTCTGCTTCTCTGATTTAATATATTCTCTGATTTGGACTGCAAAGAGACACTTATTCTCAACACTCTTCCTTGATTATATATTCTTCAAATGGTGTGAGAGTGACACAACTGTGTCCCTTTTTTTTTACTATTGCACCTCTTCAATTAACTAATCTTAATTATTGTTTATTTATTTTACCGTGAAGGTTTTTCATAAATTGATCACAGCCATGGATCAATTTCATCCTTTTAATTTGATTTGAATCTCTGTTATTATCGCAGTATCAGATTTCTGCATAGGCACTTGCTTCAAACCATTTCTATGTGATTATAGGTGTAGAACCACAAGCTTATCAACGTTAGCAGCTTATTATCTTTTGCCTGTATATCTCTTATTCAATATGACCAGTGGAAGTAACCAGATGCTAAGACAAACGAGTGCTAGAGCAATTTGTCAAATCAATGGTCATGATTTAATCTTTTGATGAGATGGATGGCTGACAGGACTTCACCCTTCGAAATTTCAGGATTTCAACTTCTCAAACCTTTGAATCAGATTGGACGGTTTATTTCATGGAACTAGATCAACGATCAGCTTTGATCTTTACACTCATTCTTTCACTTCTAAATCGGATGAATAGGAATTAATCAAGCATAAAGATGGATGGACACCTTTTACTCTGGGTCTTCAGAGTTCATATATTTCAAATCTCAACCTCTTCTTTCCTTCGGAGTGATCACCTGCTGAGTCATTCATAAAATTATTGAGATCGCTTGTTGCCAGTTAATGTTTCCACGTAAACTATCCTTCCACTATAGTAGATCGATAGTCGATAATTCTTCTGAAGTGATCTTTCAGATCAGACGACTCGTATCCTTGCTGACGTGGTCTCCCATTTTCCCTTTGTTGACGTGGTCTTCCATGTATCCTTATTGTCGTGGTCTACCAACCATACTTGCTGACGTGATATGTTGAGTGTCCTTGCTGACGTGGTCTATTGACCAACAACCCTGATCCAACAATCATCATATGTCCTCCAAATATGATGGTCCTTATTCATTTCAGATTTCCGTGCTTTGGGTATTCCAAATCTCAAAGTTTATGGAGCGTAACATCCTCACATATTTATACTGTTTTAGGACAAATCCGTAAGTGCGGACACAAAACGATCTCTCTAGATCCACCTGGATCTAGAACAAAACATGACAGAATATACCGCTTTCCCTAGATCTAACTATTAAATTAAATTGGAAGTGAGAATAAGAGACATACCTTGTAATCGCTTCCTTAATCTTTGTTTCTCCAGCTTCGCTCCAGCGCTCTCGTGCAGTCAAGATCAAAACATCACAAGCCAACCAAAGTGAAAGCAAATAATATATTCAATAGCTAATCTATACATATGATCAAGGAGTTATGTAATAAAGTAAATCTAACTTTATGGGAAAGAAACATATTACTGTATCATATTAAATATGAAAGAGAGATTACAACTGTTGCCTTGATGTCATAAGGTCCCTTCCAACTGTCCTTCGTTCCCCACACACTTCTTGTTCCAAGGATTCTGAAACCATAGATCTGATAGCTACTCACAATCTATCTTGACAAAGCAAATCTCAAAGCCACTCTAACCAAGCCAAAGAACCCACAAGCTCACCAAAGCTAACTTTATCCATGAGAACTCCTCTTCTTTTATAAGTTGAAGAGGATAAGGTGAGGAGGTTAGGATGATCCCACTAAATCATGAAAGCAAGTAAGATCCAAACCATTCGGATGCCACCTCACCATAGAAGCTTCTCCTTCTAGAAGATTCGAGAAAACGCTTGTTTTTCCCACGTGCTGGCATTCTCGCACCCTAGCTATAGTGCAACCTACGAACTGTTCACACCCTGGCTATAGTGCAACCTACGAGAATTGGTCATTCTCGCACCCTGCCTATATAGCAACCTATGAACTTCCCTTTTTATAAGGTTTTTACATAGGAAAATGCAACTTCTTTTCTCAGGAAAAGTTCTTCTCCCTTCTCTCTTCAGGAACTCAGGCCACTGACCCCTCTGAAGGAAACAGATAGGTTTACATCATTAACGATCATAGGGATGACGA
>ML777097.1:281849-296523 GCA_009831015.1 Picea engelmannii
TTATATTAGTAATGTTATTTTATTTATGTCAGCTTTAGGCCATTAGTTGTAATTATACCTCCTAGTCTCCTATATATACCAAGGAGACATTTTCATTTTGAATCATCTTGTACTTGAACATTTAAGTGCGGTAAAAGGAGGTTGCCTCCTCGAAGAGGCTTATTATCTGAAATTATCTCTTTTTCAAGGTGTTGAGTACTTTTTCTGAGGATTTTCTATGCTATATTGATATTTGGTTTTTAACATGAATTGATCATGTATCAACCAAATACAACAGGTACATGATTTGTAGTTCTGCATCATGCGTATGTACATTCCCTATCTGTACAATAGTTCATGTATGTAAGCGACTTATGTGTTATGCAACCTATGTATTCCTTCTAAAACTAGGGTTTTCTTTCTTATGAAAACTCCTGACCCTCTAGAACCTCTTGCAAATAGATCTACAACATGTCATTGTATATATATTGTAGTTGTACCCTGTCCATGCATTGACATACATAACCTTTACCCAAAGAATCTATATCTCTCTCTAGTCATGTGCCATATAAGTGTGTGTAATCATGAACAAGTATAATAATCCTCACATGAACTAGACATTAAATCCTTTATAATATTTAGCCTCTCACTACTTCAACTACTTCTCAAATACAAGTTCTCAGTCATGTATAACAAGAACCCCTAACCATATGCCAGGAAATAAAAGATGTGCCTCAATACTAACAAATGATAAATATTGATTATTCTGGTACTATATTTCTGTAGATATAACTTATACATAAGGTCCCATGTAGCCACTATTCTCTCTAGGGAAAATCCTCAAATCTCCATAACCATTACTCATGTATACAAAAAAACCAACTACTCATAGAAATGATACATACCTTTTGAGCCAATGGATAGATTTGATGTACCTGATCACTCTAGACCTTCCTGGAAACTTTTTTTCAAAAATCTAGAGACTGGGCATCTTCACCTTCTCAAGTTTCTATGGCTTTACCCTCACATACATGTCCTGTTATGCTGATAGTCGGTGTGAATACATGCTCTTTTATACGTAGCCCGCGTATGTACACACCCTGTTGTACTGTTATCCTGCATACACCTGAGAACTTAGGTTTTTTTTTGTATTCCTTTTTATTCTGAAACTTTCGTTATCAACCCTTCGTGCTACCTCAAACTTTCACAACTTTAGATATATCAATGAGTACCTGCAATTATCCTTACACAATAAATAGATGTTCAATGTGCTCAATTTTGATCAAATGAGAGATCCTTGCCTCTTATTTATAATTTCATGTAGCTTCCTCAAGGGGTTACCTTCTAACCATCTTAACCCACTTTCATTATTTTATGGCTGACCCACTTCTAATCACTTATCCACTTAACTTGAGCACTTTCCACAAATAGTAAGTTCCCCACTAACTTTATTACTTAGATAATTTCTTTTTTAACCACTTTGACTTATCCATAAATAATACATTATCCACTAAATTTATTATTTAAATAATTTCTTCCTTGCACCCACTTTGACTATTTTGACCTTTTAGGGGCTTGTACATAACTCATGAGGGTTCTCCAACTTCACATGGCCATAACTCTCTAATCGTGAGGATTTATGTGACGTTCCACATACCACCGAAAATGGAATGACATGCACTATCCATCTAGAATAGTCTTACCAACAAATATATTAAAACTCATACCATTATACATCAAATAAACTTGGGTCCATTACCCACACCTTTATGCTACCAGAATTTACTACCAGACTTTCTTCAAGGGTTGACATCAATGAAAACCAACAAAATTAATAAAAATATCCCCCTTTGGCATCGATGTAAACAATCTGATGCAATATTGAAGTCATATCACTCATGCTCCCCCTGTGACCATTGCTCCCCCTAGAACCATGACTCTCTTCTCTTTCTACAAGAATTTAACTCTCTATTGTGCATATGATAAATCTCTCCCCCTTTGGCATCAATGACAAAGGTATCTTTCCATCTAGGTTTGCTTCCCTTAACCGTACTCTTCCTAAAACCGATCTACCAACCTGAACTGTCCTCTTTATGGTGCTTCCTCGTGTACATTTAATACATATAAGATAAGCATTAAAAAACATTCAAAGTAGTTTTGTAAATATGTTTGCCACTTGTTCTTTTGTACCCACATATTCAACTCTAGTGTTCTTCTCTGCAACCTATTCCCGTAGAAAGTGATATTTGATTGGAATGTGCTTATTCTTGAAGTGCATCACCAGGTTCTTTGAGATATTGATGGCTCTTGTATTATTAGAATAGATTGGAATGGGCTCGTCATACTCAACCTGTAGAGCTGTCAAAGTTCGTTTCATTCATAGAACCTATGTACAACATATTTTTGTTGCAATATACTCTGCTTCAGCTGTAGATAAGGATATTAATGATTGTTTATTGCTTAGTAAAGATACTAAACACTCACCCAAATAGAACGTTTCTCCACTTGTGATTCGTTGATCATCAATGAAACCTTCCCAATTTGCATCTGTGTAAGAAATAAGTGATAGATCCTTTCCTTTTGGATACCATAATCCAAACTCTTCTGTTCCTATGCGATATCTGAAAATCCTCTTCACTTCTAAGACATGTGATTTGTTTGGTGCTACTTGAAATATTGCCACCTTTCCAACTACATGCATTACATATGGTATGGATGTTGTCACATGTAGTAAGCAACCAATCATTGACCCGTATTTCCTCCGATCTGTAGACTTTGAATCATCATCTTTTCTCAACTTGCAACTGGTTTTCATAAGAGTGGTAATTGGTTTGCAATCTTCGATTTTGAACATCTTTAGCATTTCTATGATATAATTATTTTGAGAAATAAAAATTCCTTAGTTGCTTTGATGTATCTAAAGACCTAGAAAGAAGGATAGTTCTCCGATTAATGACATTTCAAATTCATTATGCATATCCTTTGAAAATTTATGGCTTAGCTTGTCATCATCACTTCCAAAAATAATATCATCAACATAAACTTCAATTGATAAAACACTATCTTCAATTAACTTGATGTAGAGGTTGTTGTCTGCACTTCCTTTTTTGAACCCTGCCTACTGTAGATATTTATCTAGTTTAGAGTACCATGCTCTAGGAGCCTTTTTGAGACCATACAAGGCCTTCTTCAATTTACAGTCATAATCTACATTCTCTGACAACTGAAATCCTTTTGGTTTTTCAATGTAGACTTCTTCTTCAGGTTCCCCGTTCAGAAAATCTAATTTCACATCCATCTGATACACCTCAATATTCTTGGAACATAAATAAACTAAGAGTAATCAAATTGCTTCCAATATGGAAACTGGGGAAAATTTTGCCTCAAAATCGATTCTTCAACATGTGTGTATCCTTTACATACAAATCTATCTTTGTTTCTTCTAACATGTCCATCTTCATTCAATTTTGATGCAGACCCCCACCTTAGCAGGGTCTGCTAACCTCCTGGTCTTTGGATCTTCAAATTCCCAAGACGAAATGGATTCTCGATTCCTGTTGGAACCTTCAACACTTAATGACCACAGGTCCTTTTCTAAGCTCTGCCCATGTGAAAATGCACTTAGACATGAACCTCCACTCCACGTGACAACCGGTGTGACCACATCCTTAATCCAAAAGGGTGCGTCGATTTTCGTGATGTTGGGACTTTCATTGCAAGGCACACCGACTCCTCTGATTCCAAAAATACTGAAATGGGATAATGGTCCCTAGATCCTCCCTTAAATTCTTCTGATGTGACCCTCAACTGTGACCTAGGGCCCAACCTTCGAGCGCGGCAAGACCTTGCATGTCAAGGATCAGTAATGTAGCTTTTCTCCCTTTTCTCGATATCCGAAATGTCGATATTTCCTCTCCACAAATCAATGGTCCTGGTTCTCCCATGATATGACGGTCCATATTGTGTCGGGATTTAGCATATTGGGGATTCCCATAAACAACTTCCTCCACACTCCTGACTCCATATATGTTGATATTTCAGAGCGCCCAATCGATGGCTGACACTCCTCGGGATCTAATGGCTATTATCTCTCCTGAGCTTGCGAGTGTTAAAAGACACTCAGGCTTATCCTCTCCACTAATATACTAGATCCAATGGTCCATGGAAAATTAGTGTTTCTCCCTTCGAGAATTACAACCGTCCATTTAGGTTCTCAAAGATTTCTGGCCAAAAAATTGGTGTCAACCCTCCTGAACTTGGTTCTGGCGAGGTGACTTCGAACCTCGTCCTTCCTCTGTACTTTCCAAGTCTCTATCCCTCCCAAGCTTGATTCTTTCTGCGACCTCAAGGGTTCTAAGGGATTCTTGTACACACTCCTTGCAACCTTCACGATAATCTCTGATTATCCAAGCACTCCAACTCTATGCACTCCTTGCAACATAAGTTATTTAACTGCTTCCTTGGGTTGGGAAGGTCTAAGACTTTGACCGCCTGTGGACACCTTTCATGCCTCTATGCTATATTTTCACTTATGTTGGTATAGTAACAACTCTATCTCTCGTCAGATTTCCTGAGGTAAAAATCATAATTTAGTGTGTCGCAATTTCGTGTATCAGGAACTCTCGATGTGATTCACCTCCATTCTCTCGAGGTCTGAACTCCCGATACTTCCTATCTGATGACCCAGCTCCTTCCTCGATCTGATGGATCATATCAAGTTGTAAACCTGGATTTCACGAGTTCTTATAATTCTTCCCTTTGACTTCTCCAAGTTGCGAGTCAGCGAAATGTTGATCTTCTTCCACCTGTCCTCTGACGATGGATGGTCCCGATGGTTTCAGGACTTCGCGTTTCACAATATTCAGTCTCTTGTGCAACTCCAATAGGGTTAAACCTTGTGCACGTTCCCTGGATCCATTGGTTTTTGTCCCACATGCTCCTAGATCCTATAGTTGAGATTTGTTTCCTTCTGCACACTCTTATGGGTGTTTTCACGTGAGATTCAACAGTCTAGATTTCCTCCTCTGCAGTTGACTCAGTGGTTGCCAACTCTCCTCCTCTTGAGCTTTGAATTTCTTCCTGACTTGGAAGATTTCCAATGTTTCAAAGGTCTCAGCCTTCGATTTTCCTCCTTCGAGCCTGAATTTTGGGTCTTGACTTTCACTTTCCCTCCTGAGATTTTGTCAATGAAACTTGACCTCAGCTCTGGGCACACTTGCGCTCTACATGCAACTTCATGCTACCTCTCCTGAACTTGTCTGTGTCTTAGAACTCAAAGTGTATCGACCTTATGCTTCTTTCTATAGGAACCTTGTATGCAAAGGTACTATTCCTCCTGAGCTTATGAACATGAAACAATTTGCTTCCCTACACACTCCTTGTGCTCGACTGGCCTTCAAATGGCTGTCTTCAATACTTTGTTTGAGTGTTGGTCTGGTGCACTCCTTGCACAGGTCTTCCTCCAGAGTGTTCAACAACTCTGTCTCCTTGAGCTTCAATTGCTCGGACCTCTAAGGTCTCTGTCCCTTTTGTCCCTCAAAGAGATGCAAGTTCCCTCTTGGAAAATTCCACTCAAGCACTCCTTTCTAGGCTTGTAGAGTATTCAGTAACTATGTGAGTGTCTTCTCCTAAACACTTCCCTTATATCTCAACTCGAGATAAGGGACACCCGATTGAAGATGCTAATTGGGAAAGAGAAGAAGATATCTAGAAACATGGACAGACCATGCAGGAGCTCATCGACAGGAGTCAATGAATTTTTCATCCAAAGGAGTATGATGTAGGAGCATCGCCAACAATCACAAGTGGAGGACGGCTGGATATACACTAGCACAAATTTTGAAAACGTTTTGAATTTCAAAAGAGAGACATAAATTTAATATCTGAAAAGTATACATTTTCTTTTATGGTTTGGGGATTGTAAGACAGATCTTCAACATTTTCTCTCATTTTTCAGTTGTAGGCATTTAATGTAATAAATGTAAAGTAGTTGTAGTCTTCAAGTTGATAATATAGCTTAGAGTTGTAGGAGGGAAATCTCAAGAAATCTCCCTAGTATGTATTGTAGGATGATTCTCAGTTGTAAGAGTAGAAGTTGTAGAGCAAGAAAACATAGGAGAGAAGAGAAGAAAAGAGATTGTAGAAGTTGTTTGAGTAGATAGTTGTTTCTATAGAAACCATGTACATAAGAACTTGAATTAATGTAATAATTCTTTGATCCAATTTCATGGTGTTGTTATGGTTACTGTTTGCATATATTGAATGGTATGTTTACATTTTTCTTATATCCTCTGTTATGCATTTGTTTTGATGCTTTATGTGTATTATTTCATGTTGAATGTATGAATTCGGTGAGAGGAAGAGTATAAGTTCCAATTTATTCTCATCTTGAGAATTCCTGCAAGGAGTGTAGTGAAAATCCGCAAAGAGTGCGTTGACGAGATTCTGAGTTTTACCTCAGAAAATATCAGGAGAGATAGAGTTATTCTTATACTCACAGAAGTGAAAATATAGAATAGATCTGTGCAAGGTGTGTGTATGTGGTCGAAGTCTTAGACTTTCCCAACCCAAGGAAGAAGTTGAAGAAATTTTTTCACAAGGAGTGCACAGAGTTGGAGTGTTTGGATAATCAGAGATTATCATGAAGACCGTAGGGAGTGCATGCAAGAATCCCTTAGAACCCTTGAGGTTGCAGCAAGAATCAATCTCGGGAGGGATAGAGACTTGGAAATTCTAGAGGAAGGATGAGGGTTGAAGTCACCTCCCAGAAACAAACTTCAGGAGGGTTGATGCCAATTGTTTGGCCAGGAGTCTTTGAAAACCTGAACAGATGGTTGGAATTCTTGGAGGGAGAAACACCGATTTTCCATGGACCGTTGGATCCAGTAGATCGGTAGAGAGGATAAGCTCAAGTTTATTTCAACAATCGCAAGATCAAGAGAGATAACAACTATTATATCCCGAGGAGTGTGAGTCGTTGATTGCGCGCTCAGACATATCGACATTTCGAGATTCGAGAGTGTGGAGGAAGCTGTTTATGGGAATCCCCAATATGTGAAATACTGACGCGATCTGGACCATCAGATTGTGGTAGAACTAGGATCGTTAATCTGTGGAGAGGAAATATCGACATTTCGGATATTGGGAAAAGGGAGAAAAGCTACATCATTGATCCCCGACATGCGATGTCCCAACGCACTCGAAGGTTGGGCCCCAGGTCGCAGTTGAGGGTAACATCAGGAGAATCTAAGGGAGGATCTGGGGATCATTATCCCATTTTAGGATTTCAAGAATTAGAGGAGTCAGGGTGCCTTGCAACAAAATTCCTGACATCTTGAAACTTCACATGCCCTTTTGGGTTGAGGTTGTGGTCACACCGATGGTCACGTGGAGTGGAGACTCACGTCTAAGTGCATGTTCGCATGGGTGGAGATTACAAAAGGACCTATGTTCATTAAGTGTTGAAGGTTCCAACAGGGACCGAGAAGCCATTTTGGATAGGTAATTTGAAGATCCAAAGATCGAGAGGTCAGCAGACCCTGGTGAGGTGGGGGTCTACGTCAAATTTGTTTATGAAAACCCACTTTGTGCCAATCACATTATTATTCCTTGGTCTTGGAACCAATTCCCAAGTGTCATTCTTCTCTATTTGATCCAATTCTTCATTCATGGCCTTATTATAGAATTCATCCTTGCTGGCCTCTTCAAAACTATTTGGTTCAATCGTAGATCAGAGTTATAGGTGCATTTGTTCTAATGAACGAATTCTACTTCTAGTCTCAACTCTTGCATCCTTATTTCCGATAATCTGATTTGAAGGATGATTCTTCTGTACTTGTTTTCTAGGTGTGTTTGGAGTAACTTGTTGAACTTTCTCTTCTACTTCTGCCTGATCTTCTTCATCTTCCCCTTTTACTTATTCTTCATCTTTTTCTTATTCTTCATAATTTTTTTCCACTGATTCATTTTCTTCTTCCTTTGATTCTCGTCCACCTCTTTCATCAATTGTTAGATTGATTCTTTCCAAAACTTTGTTCAATATCAGATTGTAACACTTGTATGCTTTCCTTTTACTTGAATAACGAACAAGTACTCCTTTGTCAACACGAGAGTCAAAATTTCCCATTATGTCGTCTTCTCTTTTGATGTAGCATTTTCTTCGAAATACTCTGAAGTGATTCACATTTGTTGGTCTTCCTTTCCATAGCTTGTAGGGATATCTGTCATTGTTTTTTCTGAGCATTACTCTGTTTTGAATGTGAACTGTTGTATGCACTACATATGTCAAAAAAATATATGTCAATTTGGAATCCATTAGCATTGTTCGAGCCATTTCATGTATTGTCTTGTTCTTTCTTTCAACAAATCCATTATGTTGGGGTGTCCTAGAAATGGAGAATTGCCTTTTTATTCCATGCTTGCTACAAAATTCCATAAATTTCTTTGAAGTTAACTCTCCTCTATTATCATATCTCAAACATTTGATGTTTGAATCCATTTTATTTTCAACCATTTCCTTGTAGACCTTGAAGTTTTTAAAATCTTCTGACTTATTCCCGAGAAAGAAATTTGCAGTTATTCTTGTATAATCATCAACTAATAACATAAATTATTTCTCACCTTTTGAACCCTTTGTGGTAGTTTTTCCAACTAGATCAATATGCAAAATTTCCAGTGGTATTTTCGTTGAATATTCCTTTCATTTTAACCTGGTCTTTGTTTGCTTTCCTTTTTGACAATGATTGTATAAATTGTTGGTTGGTTTTGTGATCTGGGGAATTTCTCTAAATGATTCCTTTTTTCTCACTTTGACAAGGTTATCAAAGTTTATGTGACCCATTATTTTGCGCCATATTGAGCCTTCATCTTCCTTTCCTAGACAAAACTTTTCATTTCCAATTTCACTTAATACATATATGTTGCTTGAAGTTCTTCCAGTTGTTGCAATAAATTTTCCTGAACCTTCTTTTCTTATCTCGCACTTATGTGAATCAAAAGTAATTTTATGACCTTGATCAAAAATTTGACTTAAACTTAGAATATTATGTTTCATATCTTCTTCTAGTAGAACATTTTCTTCCCTGGTATTCTTGTTTCCAATTCAGATTGTTCCTTTTTCAATGATTTTACTTGAATCATCATTTTTGAAGGAGACTGATCCATCTCTTTCCTTTCTTAATGTAAGAAGCATGTCTTTATCACCTGTCATGTGTTTTGAATATCCTCTGTCAATATACCAATCATGTTTCTTATGCTTAGCTTGTAGAGCGAGTGTGCATTCTTCATTTCTATGTTGATTCTTCTTTGTTATCCATGTTCTCTTCTGAGGTTCTTATTTGTGACTGTTGCTTTTATGTTGTGGTTCTCTAGGAGGGTTTGTCGTTCTACAATATTTGGCCATCTGTCCAAAGTTGTTGAACTTGTAGCATTCTACTTCATTGCTTAATGATTCAAACCTGTTGTAGCTTCTTCTCTGTGTTTTAGTAGGCCTTCTTGGATAACCATTTTGTGTATGAATTTCAAAATTGTTTATGTTCTTTTTATTATGTCTTCAATTTATAGCTTGATGTCCAAGATTATTGCATGCATAAAATAAACCAAAAAAGATAGTTTAATACCTCAGAGTTGAATATCTTCTTAAAGGAGTTACTCTTATGAATCCTTCTTCTTCTTGAGGCCAATTTTTTTTTTCGGTCAGTTGTTGATTCTGAAATATGAATCTTCTCAGTGGAGGAGTGTCCTTGTAATATTCCTTGCAGGTCTTCCTATCCCATTTGATTGTTTTTGCATAGATTTTTGGATATGTTTCTTGTTATGTTGTTTTGGAGCTTGATCCATTTTCTATCTTATTGTATCCAAGTCCGGACTTGTCATGATGAGGCTTTTGAATGCTGATAATGTCATCCAAAACTTTTGAGTTGTTCTGCATATTTTTATTTTGAAGATCCTTTATGAATGTGACAATCTCTGCTTCCAAATTTGCAATGATCCTGTCTCTTTATTCTAATTGTTCTTTGAGTGCTTCCTCAATTATTTTATCCTCTTCTATTTGAACCTTCAATTTCGTGATCATTTCTTCTAGTTCTTGAGTGTCTTGTTTCTTTTCTAGTTCTTCTTGTGTCTTCTTGTTTTTATTCTTTTCTCTTCTTATAACTTCTATGGCACTCAACAATTCTTATTGGTAGTCAACTTCCGCCTCTTCATATTCTTCTTTGATGTCTTATTTATTAGATTTATCTATTGCCATGAATAGAACTCTTTTTGTCTCACTGTCACTGACTTCATCTTCATTTGGTGAGGAGATGTCTTGTTTTGTGCATAAACGTTTCTTGAAAGATTTTATTTAGGTTCATTTTCGTTTATATTTTTGTTTTCTATTTGAGTAAAATTCATCATTCCTCTTATTTTTCTTATGAGGACACTTGTTATCAAAATGACCAATACCGTCACAATTAAAACAAATCAATGGAAGGTTACCTTTATATCTACAGTTGGTTCCCTTGTTCAATCTTCTAACAAAATTGGCCACTTCGTCATATTCCAAGAAGCCATTGTTGTTGCTATGTTATTTTTCTTTTTTCCTTCCTTTTTCTTTTATCTTTTGGATGCTTTGAAAGCTGTTTCTTTTATATCTAGATTTTCCTATTTAGTTCTCATTTCATACGTTGTGAAGATTCGATGTAGTTCATCCATGCTTATTGAGTTTAGATCTACTCTTTCTTCTAATGTTGATATCTTAGGATCAAATCTAATAGGAAGAGATCTTAGTAGCTTTTGAACAATTACAAATTATTTAATTTCTTCTCCCAATCCTATGATTGCATTCATTGTTTCATTGACTCGTAAGAAGTAATTTGCAATATTCTCATCTTCCTTCATCTTTAGTTGTTCGAACGGACCTCTATAAGTTTGAAGCTTTGCTTCTTTGACTTTTGAATCTCCTTCATAAATATTTTGAAGTTTGTCCCAAATTTCTTTAGCAGATTTACAATGTATAACTTTGGTATATACCAATTCACCAAGAACATTCATAAGCGAATTTGTGGATTTGTAATTATTTAGACCGGGTTTTATTTCTCTTTCACTTGTTGGCGGAACTACTGGTTCTTTGTATCCATCTACAATTAACTGTCAAATTTCAAATCCCTGTGTATGTATATATGTTTTCATACTTCTTCTCCAAAATGCATAATTCTATCCATCAAACTATGGTATTCCATTTTTATACATGTTGTTTCTCTCCATGATCTAGCTTTCAGTGGTTAAGCTGATTTATGAAGGAACCTGGGCTCTGATACCAATTGTTGGATTATTTCTTCTCCAAAATGCATAATTCTATCCATCAAACTGTGGTATTCCATTTTTATACATGTTGTTTCTCTCCATGATCTAGCTTTCAGTGGTTAAGCTGATTTATGAAGGAACCTGGGCTCTGATACCAATTGTTGGATTACTAAGAGGGGGGGTGAATTAGTAATAGATAAATTTAATCCTTTTTAAACACAATATGCATGTTTTATATTCATTTATGATCAACATAGAATTATCATCCAATAGTAAATAAACAATGAGAAAATGAGCGACCATACACATACATAGTACACCAATTTTTTTACGTGGAAACCCAAAGAGGGAGAAAACCATGAAATGTTTTTTATTATATGTCTTTAAGAATTACATTCATCGGAAGCACCAACTTCATTTGTTTTCCAGCTACAACTGGAAGGAGGCTCCAACCCCCTAGTTTCTCAGGCTACAACCTGAGGGAAGCTCCTACTCCTCAATTCTTTGGCTACAACCCCCTATGTTCTCTAGCTATAGCCAGAAGGTGGCTAAAACAACCTATCCTTTCCCCACAAAACCTCCCTAACGTAGAATTAGAATGATGGAGCCACTATCACACTATCACTGTAAAAATGTACCAACCTGTACCATTGGCATGTATCCAACATGTACTACTTCCCTACAATCAACATGTAACTGAATTGAGCATGTATCAACCAAATAAAATAGGTACACGATCTATACTTCGAAAACATGTGTATGTACGCACCCTATCTGTACAACAACTCGTGTATGTATGCGACCTATATTTTATGCAGCCTACGTATGCCTTCTGAAACTAGGGTTTTCTTTCTTATGAAAACATTTGACCCTCTACACCCTGTCACTGTATCCAAACTGTAATTGTACCATGTGCATGCATCCTCATACTTAACCTTTACCCAAATAATGTATATCTCTCTCTAGTCATGTGCCATATTGCTGTGTGTAATCATGAACAAGTATAATAATCCTCACATGAACTAGTCATTAAATCTTTTCTGATATTCAGCCTCTCAATATGTCACCCACTTCTCAAATACAAGTTCTCAGTCATGTATCACAAGAACCCTTAACCATATGCCAAGAAATACAAGTTGTGCCTCAATACTAACAAATGATAAATATTGATTATACCGGTACTATATTTCTATAGATATAACTTATACAAAAGGTCCCATGCAACCACTATTCTCTCTAAGGAAAATCCTTAAATATCTAGAACCATTTCTCATGTATACAACAAAATCCAACTACTCATAGAAATGAGACATACCTTTTGAACCATTGGATAGATATGATGTACTTGATCACTATAGACCTTCCTGGGAACTTTCTCTTAGAATCTAGAAACTTATCATCTTCATTTTCTCAAGTTTCCATGGATTTACCCTCACGTACGCATCCTATTATACTGACAGTGGGCATGTGTACGTGCTTTGTTATATTGGTAAAATTTGTATGTATGCACCCTATTGTACTGCTAGCCCATGTACACCTCATAAATTAGGGTTTTTTTTATATTCTCTGTAATTCCAAAACTTTCTCCTTCAAACCTTCATGCTACCTTAGACTTTCGCAACTTCAGATATATCAATGAGTACCTACAATAAGGCTTACAGAATAATAGATATTGAATGTTCTCAATTGTGATCAAATGAGATACCCTTTCCTCTTATTTATACTTTCATGTAGCTTCCTCAATGGGTTACCTTCTAACCATCTTAACCCACTTTCCTTATTTTAGGACTAACCCACTTCTAACCACTTGTCCACTTAACTTGACCACTTTCCACAAATAGTAAGTGCTCCACTAACTTTAAATTATTTAAATAATTTCTTTTGCAGCCACTTTGACTTATACATAAATAGTAAATTCTCCACTAAATTTATTATTTAAATAATTTCTTCTTTGCACCCACTTTGACTATTTTGACCTTTTAGGGGATTCTAGATAACTCATGAGGGTTCTCCAACTTCACATGGCCATAACTCTCCGACCGTGAGGAGCTATGTGGCATTCCACATACCACCAGAAATAACATTATATGTACTATCCATATAGAATAGTCTTATTGGTAAATTTATTAAAACTCATATCATTATACATCAAACAAAATTGGGTCCATTACGCATACCTTTCTTCTACCAGACTTTCTTCAAGGGTTGACATCAATGACAACCAACCCAATTAATCAATATAGATTTGGTCATGGGAGTAGATATCTTCATTTTTCTTTGAACAATCGCCAACCCTGAGACCTTAAATGGTCAAAATCAATCAGATGAATCCTGGACTTGAGCATTGATTATGTGTCTTGGAGGTCCTAACCTTGCAGGGTAGGTTGGATAGATGGACATCTTGTTATGTTGAGGTGATACGATTAATCTATTAGAAAGATAATTTTGTAATTGATTCTTGGTGTGTAATGATGTGAATTAGAATATAATGTGTAAATATTGGGTATGTTATTGTCGTGTAACACTTGTTCTATTGATGTTTCAAAAAACATTTACCTCTATTATACAAACTACATTGATGTCATAATAGAGAGTATGTTACATATGGTATCATAGTAGGTTCAACCTTGCGACATTGGACCGTTACACCTTCCACTGTGTTAAATAAAATGATTTGAAATGTAGCACTAATAAATTTTGAAATTGTCCATGCAGGTAATCAACAATATTACCAACTTAACGAGAACTGTGACCTCAAAACGAGAAATCTAGCCCCAAAAACTCATATTTTTGCATAAAAAAACTGAAAATCAACCCTAAATCAAAAAGTGGTGTTACTGGTAGCACCATTTTTTCAAATGGGGTCAAAATTACAACATTTTTCAAGCATGACCTTCAAAACTCATACAACAGGTTAGAAAAACCTTAAAATTAACATATAAATAAAAAAGTTACAATAACTAAAGAAAACATTTTTTCTAAACGTTAAAATTATGGATTATTTCAACCTAATTGAAACTGTGGTTTTGAATCTAGATCCCTATGCAAAAAAAAAAAAAAAACCAAGGATAAAATATGGTCACTTAAAAATTTATTTACTAACATTTTGTTTTCTTCTTAAATTTACATTGAAAAATAAATAAATAGAAATGGCAAAATCTTCACATGTTTTTTTTTTAAATGAAGTAAAAAACACATTCAAAAAAATATATTCAAAACCCAAATTATATAGAGTAAAATAAAAACATTAAAAAAATGGTTGAAAAAAAAAAGTTAGAAAAAAGTGAAAAAAAATTTAAAATTTCCAAAAAAAACAATAATCTAAAAAATATATATACATATTTTTAAAAAATAATAACCAAAATAACCCTTGAAACGTAAAAACAAAAAGAGAATTAAACAAAAAAAACAA
>ML777097.1:297832-308782 GCA_009831015.1 Picea engelmannii
AGAGAGAGAGAGAGAGAGAGAGAGAGAGACGTTATTTTTTTCTTGTTTTTTTAACCTTTTAAAAGTGTTTTTGGTCATAAATTTAGATTTTTTATTTTTATTTTATTTTTATTTTTTTTGTTTTTTTGCCTTTTAGTTTTTTAAGTTTTTCTTTACTTTTTTTTAATATAAATTTAATTTTAAATTTTTTAATTTTCTTTTATTAATTTCAATTGTTTTCTTTTCCTTAGTTTTTTTAGTTTTAATTTATAAAAATAAAATAAAATTATATTTTTTTGTTAAATGTTCAAAAATAGTGTTGTTTAATTACAATTATTTTTTATTTATTGAAGTAATGGTAAACAATTTGTGAAAAGTGATGTTTTCCACTATATTTTAAAAGTAAGGAATTATTCCTCGATGGGGTGCTAGTGCAAGACATGTGTCACAAGGACAGGAATGGAGACAACCAACAAGGCAACAACCATGTGATAGGCGCGTGTCTCTCCATACCTCCCACAACATGAACTTAAAGTCGATTCATTGCTACCATAGCGCCATTAATCCTAGTGTTCTCTGCTCTAGCCTCTTGTCCATTCTATGGATCCGCCATTACTCTGGTCACCTCTGCTTGTGTGCGTCCTCCCCTCTCAGTGGTCTTTACATCATGAATTTCACCAGCATCACCTTCAACTCTATTATGTTCTGGCTAAGACATCACGTGGTATGCGCCCTCCTTTTGTGGTCCTTGTCCTTCTTTTCCATCTCCCTGTGCTTGCTTTCCTTTTCTCTCCTTCAACCATACTGAGACTCTGAGGGAAGTCCAAACGTGGCTTATCTTGGCAACAAGGTTGGTCGTATTTGGAAATTTGACCCCTGCCTACCCCTTCACACTCGCACAGTTCATCACCCTCCTTGCCAACCTCTTTGGAGCAATCCGCCCATAGTCTCATTGGTCTTTCGCCACTCTCCTCACCCTATGTGTGTAGAATTGAATGGTTCAACCTCCTGAGAAGCTTACTGGGCTTCAACCCAGGGCCAATACCAAGCTTGGCCTCCTCTTCACAACTCACCCTAGTCATTTCTCCCAATTCTCCTGAGAACTCTACTCCTAAGCCTTCTCCAGTGCATTCACCACCAGTCCAATATCCACACGAAGGTTTCTTTGACGGCCATGGAAAACAGTAGGAGAAGCCCGAATCTTGCTCAGAGTATGCTACCTACACAAAGGTATAAGATGGCCTTGCAATTCTGGAAGGCCTGGTGTTCGAAGAGCGTAAAAAAGTGGACTACCTGCGTTTTCGATTGGAAGTCTTCGACAGGAAGGGGACAAAAATATTGTAAATTATTTCATCTTTGCATGGATCGTGCCACCCCTCAGAAGTGACACCAAATGCACCAAGGGACGAATAGTCGATACTGGTCCCAGCTCCGTACAGTTCTTCGGTGGAGGATGCAGTACCATACTTGGATCCAACGCTCAAGGAAACCTCCTTGGACGCAGTTCCACGTTACAATCCCACAGCTTGAGCAACGTAGGTGTCAGTCCACATTGCTTGTTGGTTGTTTTGATTATATTTTACCACTTGTCAATTTTAGTTATAGTTTGTTATGTTTGTATTATGTCAGTCTTAGAGGGTATAGTACTCTAACTGATTCGATTTCCCCCATGGGTCGATTCTACTCTAGGTGTTTGATGTTGTATTATGACTGGTTTTTTGAAACAATGGTTTTGAACATAGTAGGTTGGCTGAATTGGTTTCCCCACGAGGTAGTTCAGTAATTACAGTCTGGGATAAATAGTTGATGCTGTAATTTTTTATTTTGAAAGGATTTTTATAGAAACAAACTTACAAAAAAAATAAAAAAAGTAAGGAACTATAAATTAATTAAGGAGACACAATTATATGAAAAATCTTAATTTCAAAAAAGTAAATGGTAAAAATTGTTTTTAAGATTGAAAGAAGTATGGAAAAATGACTAAAAACACCGTTGAAAAAAATAAAAATTGAAAATAGATGAAAAACAAGCATTTAAAAAAAAATATTGTGGCTATATTATGGATCTAAAAATTTAAAATATCACAATACCACCTAAAAAGGGAAGGGGGGTGCTACCAGTAGCACCATTTTTAAAAATAAGGTAAAAAATGTGACCCTTGAAAAAATGAGAACTCGACAAAGTTCTGTTAAGTTGGTAATATTGTTAATCATGGTAAGAGGACATAGGGGAAGTAGACGACATGGTGTTGGAGGAAGAGGTGTGACACCTCTAATAGTATACAGGGCAAAGGGGTCTAACTCCCAGGGAGATGAGCAGCCTACTGAGCAGGATAAGTTTGTTGTGGGAGACATGGTAGGTATGATGAGATCCTTCCAAAGGATGTCATAGGCATTAATCAACCACCTATATCAGGATGAGGGAAGATTGTCTATGGCCAATGAGGGTTTACAACGTGCACTAGTTGGTAGTATTAGTATACACAGAGAACTCGAGAAGGTGAAGTTTCCTGAGTTCTGGCATGCCACAGACAACTTAGTCGATGAGGCATGGTTGGATAACATGGTGATGTGCTTCGCACTTCATGATTACACCTCCAACATGAAATTCCACATGGCGGTCTTTCAACTGAAGGAAACTTCTCTTCTATGGTGGAATATGATCCTACCTCAACTAAACATGGTCATCGAAGATGTGTCATGGGAGTTGTTCTAGGAATGGTTTCAGGAGAGGTACTTTTACAAGGAATTCATTGAGCACCAACTTAATGATTTCAATGCCTTACGAAATGGTGGTCGTACGTTACTAGAGTATGAGGCCAGGTCTATGGAGCTACTTAGGTATGCTCCACATTTGAACGTGGACAAGCTAAAGGTCAAGAAGTTTGTTTTCGGTCTTAACTCCAACATTCGTACGAAGGTGAGGATCCTAATACCTCAGATGTTGCACGATGCAGTTTAGAAGGCCCTCATAACCGAGGAAGAATTGAACAATGGGGGTTAGGGAAAGACTCCTTCTAGATCAACTGGACAGATGAAATCAAGAGTGCAGTAGCATAAGACACCAACTAGATAGAATTTTGGTCAGCGAGATACACCCAAAAGACCTATGTTCTCGACACCACAACAAAAGACTCCTCAACAGAGGACCACAACAAAAGAAGCAGCGTCATCTGCAGTAGAAAGAAAATTTTAAGCATGTTCAACAGAACATACCATAATCACCAACTGTTAGGGAAACAACTTCTACTTTGGGGACCAACAACCCTAGAATGAAGACCAGATGTTAGACATGTAGAGAGACACATTACCAACAATATTTTTTGATAGAAAAGGATAAAGAGGCCGGATCATTGAGACCAACTATAGTTGGAGATTTGGGCAAATCCCACAGGATACATGCAGTGGTGAACAACCGTCAAGCTGAGCACAAATCCACTATGCTTGAGGCATCAAGTACAATCGTCGACCAAACTTTTAGTATTTTGATAGATCCAGGTGCTATAAAGATATTTACCTCTAGTGAAATGATAAAGAGAATTAAGGTAAAGGAATTCGAGTAGGACAAATTCAGATACGTAGAAATGGCATCAGGTGCCAAAACAAAGTTGGAGGAAAGGTTACGGACTGTAGAATTAATTTGGTAGATTTTGTAAAGAAGGCCAACCTATACGTCACGATATTAGGATATTATGACATAGTGATAGGCATGGATTGGTTGGAATCGCATGAAAAGCTACTTAACTGTAAGACAAAACAATTATGTTTGATGGATGATTTGGGGCAGAGTAGAGTGATTGTAGGAATAAACCAAGGGGTGTCCTTGAGATTTATTTCTTCCCTACAACTACAAAAGAGTATGCGAAAGGGATGCAATCTATATGCAATCTTAGCGCTAAACAAAAAGGGCAAGGAAGAAGGATTAGAAAACCTTCTTGTAGTATAAGAGTTTGCTGACATATTTCTTGAAGAATTACTAGGTTTACCACCCAAAAGAGAGTTGGAGTTTACAATAGAATTGAAACCTGGAACTGAACTAATAGCAAGAACGCCTTATCGGATGTCAACGCCTGAATTTAAGGAGTTGAAAATTCAATTGAAGGATTTGTTGGATTTAGCACTTATACATCTAAGTGTATCACTATGGGGCGCGCCAGTGGTTTTTTTCAGAAATAAGGATGGATTTTGGAGATTTTGTATTGAATACCGTCAATTGAACAAAGAAACGATCAAGAACCAGTATTTGTTTCCAAGTATTGATGATCTATTTGACCAGATGAAAGGAGCAATGATATTTTCGAAGATTGACTTGAGATCAAGATATCATCAATTATAGATTAAGGAGGAAGATATCCCTAAGACCACGTTTAATATGAGATTCAAACATTATGAGTTTATAATTTTATCATTCAGTTTGACGAACGCCCCGGGGGTATTCATGAGTTCGATGAATATGGTGTTCCATGAATACTTGGACAAGTTTGTTCAAGTATAAATTGATGACATACTGATGTATTCTCGGATGAAACAAGATCATGACGAACACTTGAGATTGGTCCTATAGTGTCTATGATAAAACAAATTGTACATGAAGCTATCAACATGTTTTTTTACCAGTCGAAGATTCAATACTTGGGACATATCATATCTGGTGAAAGTATTGTTGTGGATCCAATGAAATTAGAGGCCATCATGGAATGGACAACACTGAAAAAAATACAAAAGGTATGTAGATTTATGAGTTTAGTAGGATATTCATATTACCGACGGTTTGTCAAAGGTTTTTTTAAGATAGAAAATCCAATCATGAAATTGCAGAAGAAAAACAATAAGTTTGTTTGGATAGAGAAATGCGCGGAAGAATATCAAAAGATTGAGGAGTTGTTAATGATAACGTCGATAATGAAGGTCCCTGACATGGAAAAAGGATTATTGGTATGCACAGACGCATCCAAGGAATTTTTAGGTGAAGTTTTGATGGAAGATGATCAAGTGATCACTTACATTTCAAGGAAATTGAGAAAGCATGATGCAAAATATGCAACGCATGACTTCGAGTTGTTAGCAATTGTATATGTCTTATGAGTATGGAGACATTATTTAATTGGACAGAAATTTGAAGTTAATATGGATCATTGCGGATTACAACATATTTTTACACAGAGCGACCTAAACGTACGACACATGCGTTGGTAAAAATTACTTAGAAAATACAATTTTGAGATTACTTACATTAAAGGAATAGTGAATAGAGTGGCATATGTGTTGAGTCAGAGACCCCACATATTCTTAGTAATACCTCTTAAAATGAATCTTCAAGAAAATATTCTAACTTTACAGATAGACGATGACTGGTATAAAGAAGTTAAGGATAATATTGGATAAAATACCATGATGGTATCAAAGTATGATGTCTATTCATTGGATAATGACATATTGTTGAGATATAATGGAAGAATCTATGTACTTCCTAACGATGAATTAATAAGTTTGATCTTAAGAGAACATCATCGAGTAGTTTACATGGCTCATCCAGGAGTCATGAAGATGAAGGTAGACCTTAAGTCTTGATTCTTCTGGAAAGGAATGAAATCAGACATAGTTAGTTACGTGGTGAGATGTCTATAATTTCAAGAAGTGAGGGATCAACATAGACATCCAATAGGATTGTTATAGCCACATTTTATTCCTCAATCGAAATGGGAGGTAATATTGATGAATTTTAATGTTGGATTTCCATTGATGGCAAGGGGACATGATTCGATTTTCATGGTAATTGACACTCTGTTGAAGAGTGCACACTTTATCTTAGTATGTATGACGTATCCAGTGCCAGACATAGCTAGATTTTTTTTCAGTGAGATTATGAGATTACATGGATTACTAAGAAGGATCATATCCGATCGAGGATCAATGTTTACAAGATAGTTTTGGATCAGTTTCCAAGAGGCCCCGGGAAAATAATTGAACCTTAGTATAGTATATCACCCAGAGACAGACGAAAAAACAGAAGGAATGAACCTTATTTTTGAAGATATGTTTCGTATCTATGTAATGGACCAAAAAAAACCTTCGCAAGGCTTCTTTCCACTGATAGAATTTTCATACAACAAATGTTACAAGAGTATGATTAAGATGGCACCATTTGAATTTATTTATGGGTGACCATTTCAGACGCACTTGAGTTGGGATGTACTTGAGGATAGGGTCCTGGTAGGACCGAAAGTGATCCAAGAAATGGAACAACATATGAATTCAATAATACAGAGTATTAAAAAATCACATGATCGAAAAAAGATTTATTCATATCTGCATCGCGTTGACCGCAGTTATGAAGTTGGTGATAGAGTTTTCTTGTGGGTAAAACCGCACAAGAGTTCGATAAAGTTTGGAAAGGGTGATAAACTGTCTCCTATGTTTGTGGGACCTTTTGAGGTTGTGGAAAAGTAAGGACCCGTGTCTTATTGACTATCCTTTCATGATTATTTGAGGTGTATGCACGATGTATTTCATGTATTTGTTTTACGAGATTATGTTAATGATCTATCACATGTTATTGACATGAGTTATTTGAAGGTGTTGGTGAGGGTTCTCTCATGGAAAAGATAATATACATTCTAGACCATCGCATTCGACAGCTATGATGTCGAATAGTTGATCAATTCAAGGTCAAGTGGGACAACAATAGTCCACACTCGGCTACCAGGGAGGACACATACGAGATCCATTAACAATTTCCTTACTTGTTTCATATATTAGACATATAGATCTATGTTAGATACATTTTGTTACTTGCATTTATATATTGTACAAACTTCGAGACAAATTTTAGAACAAGAGGGAGTGTATGTAACATCTCATTCTACCAAGTACACTTTATTTGACTTATTCTTTGAGGACACTTGCGTGGAAGTGATAAGGTTATGGTGCATTGTGATTTTTCTTCGATTATGGGTTATATATGATGATGATGATGTATTGTGACTTATTGTTAGTTTGATGTATATGTATCAACATATTCTATTGATGAGTTTTCCTGAGTGTCCAAGACACATGAAAGTTTATGGATGTTGATGGCATCAATGGACTTCCTTAGACTCTGGATTGAGTCAGGGAGTGGATTGTATTTTTTTGAGTATTTAATTTTACGCACATATGATATATGATTGATTTCAATATGATTTATGTATATGAGTTATTGACAATGTTTTTGTCAGTGGATGCAGGCTTGACGATGCTTGCTAATACGACTCACATAAAGAATAAAAGGGCCATGCACATAAACCAAACATTTGAGGCAGAGGTGTGTGAATGTCCCTGTCATAGCCTACTAGCAGTCCTTCCATGGTATGAATGATAGGTTAATGATTACCTAGTTCAATAGGTCCATGATGTCGTGAGGGAGGACTGAGACAGTCTCTCATGAATATTTCTAAAGAGTGTACAATCAGGCAGAGTCCTTATTCCTTAGAATCCCTTAGTCTCTCACAAGGTCGATTGAGTAGAGTGTTGACTCCAACGACCAGACAAACTTTGAAAACCATTCTAAGGCGAGTGACATCCTTGGATCACAGAGGTGTGTATTGAAGGGAATGTCTCATAATTGAAACTCGAGTCAATAAATATAGGTGGCCTAAAAAACATTGAAATGTTTGAACCTTTTTAGAATACAATAATTAATTAAACAATAAATTTTTAATTATAAATCCTAACAAAAGTCTAATCCTAAGTCTAAGACTAAGTCTAAGTCTAAATTTAAATAAAGGACTAAATGAATTATGACATAAGTTAAAATATTTGAGAATAATCAAACTCTAGGTAAAAGGGGAATACAATTTAAAAGGTTGGATAAAATGCACATGTGTGCATGAAATTAATAAAATGGATTTTTAAAATAGAAGAAATAATAATATGAGAGAATAGGTATATACATAGAACAATATCTAGAGTCAAACTACACTAAGTATAACTAGAAGAAGAATCCTAATCAAACTCCAACTAAGATCTACTTAGGAGAAACTCATTAAATGAGAATTTGGGGAACCAAGGGACAACTAAGAGTGAAAATAGGATCAGATTTGGGAATGTGAGGGAAATTGACTTTTTAAATAAAATAAAAATGGTAATCACTTGTCCAACTTGGGGAGAATGTGACAATTGTGTGGGTGAATAATCCAAATTAAATTAATTAAAAAGATAATTAATTGTGCATGAGGACATGTGTCATTGGGGATTTTTCTATAAAACAAATGTGGTGGAAGAGAAATGGATCTCACTTATTCTTGGTAATGTTATGCTGCCAAACCTTTGTGGACTTTGTTTACTTGTGAGAGTTGGTATACCAAGCTTGTAAAAAGAGTGGAAGATATTCCTTGTGAGGCAAGCCTTGGAGCTACTGTTTGTGGGTTTCTTGTGTGTGGCCCCTTTGCGTCTTAGGGGGATAAGGGGGAAGAAGAATACCCCTAGCATTGGTTGTGAGGTACCAGTGAAGTTTTTGATGTTGCAAGCAAGGTGAAGGAAAAGATTACTGTGAAGGATTTAGATCGAGGCTAAACAACAACAATTACATTCTGGTTATGGTACATACAGTTAATTAGTTTTTAAGTTATTGAAATTATTCAGACTAAATTGTAACGACTTTACACTGGATTGATTGACATATTACTTAAATTTTGTAATATTTGTATGTAGATGGATATTGTAATTAATAGAGTTTATTTGGTTATTTTTTGAATTCTATTCATATTTCTACATAACTTATTCATTGCGATTTTTTGGATTCATGTTCATCACAACCAGAAATTGGAATGAACGGTGTATACTTTATGCACTAGTTAGAAAAAGTATATATATATACAAAGTCTTTATAATTCTTGTGCTTAAATAATTCAATTCCTCGATGTAGCATGGTTCAATTAGATCTTGGAACAAATTTAAACTTTACTTCCCTGGTGTGGAAGAGGATTGCAATGGAAATCCTCTCGATGTACGAAAAAAGGTCGGATAGGGAAGAAACGTGAGAACAATGTGATGACTTGCATATAACATTCCTATTTTTGTATATTCAAATTCTGGTTGATAGAGATGTTTTTCTAAGTAATATGAGGTAGTTTATCCAAGATTGAATTATATGTGATTTATGATTAAGTTTTAGTGAAATAATTTGTTCACCTTCGAATTCTTGGTAACAAGTTGTTTTTCTCTCATATGTAAACATTGGAAAGACAAGGATAAAAACTATCATGACATATATCTAATAAATCAATCACTACAGGTTACGATTAAATGTACGGAAACACTATAAATCTCTTTTTTAGTAATACAAGAACTTACATATAAGTTATGATCTTATGTTGAAGTCCAGTAAAATTCGATCCATGTGATTAATGATAATTTAAGATTACGATGAAACTGACATGGCTTGAAATAAATATTCGTTCTTAATGGTTCGATTGAATTCTAAAATGGCCTATCATGAAGTATTTATCGGTTGGTACTCACCTTTTTGGATGTTAATCGGGTTCTTTGTCCATTTTATGAACAAAGGACACTGATGGACCTTTCCATCTTGTGTTTATAGTGAAGATTGTGTTTTTGATAAAATAATTTGAATTTTGAATTTTCTATTGTATATCCAATGATCGATTTAATTCAATCTTTACTTAAATCATTGAACTCTTACACCTATTGATACCATTAATAAATATTGCTTGAATTTTTTTAATCTTTCCAATGAAGTGTTAACCCAACCTTGTGCCAAGATTTATGTCTGATTTAATTCCAAAATATTTGTTTAAAGGGCCTTCCTCATCAATCGTCTCGAAGGGATTTGAATTTCAGACTGACAGTTCAACTACATCAGATGTTAATTGATTACGTCGTTCCTCCCATTTCGTTTCATGGTGTACCTTTTTTCTTCATTAATTTTTTTATAATCTATAAGCTAAATATTTGCATTTTAATGATTGTTCCCTCGTTTATTTCTTGGAGTATTATATATGAATGAGGAATGAAGCCACTTGGATCCCTCACATTTGTTTAGATTATTTTATCGTTGATTCTACTATCTTGTTATCATTTTATTTTTCATATTGCCAAGTATTGTTATTTCATAGTTTGAGTGATTACCCTTGACGTTGTGTGCACTATTTTGGTCGAGTGATTTTGTAATTAAGATATCAGTTAGCTTAACTTTTGAACTAGAGTACTACTGCATCTACTTTACTGCTTGATCAAGTAGAACATGTGGTTTCACGAGCTAGAGTCATCAATATAGAGATTTAACATTTGCTTATTAATTACCTTAACCTATCACAGATATTATAACTTCTCTCACCTTCATTTAAGGAAACTCTAGAATCACCTGCTCATAATTTATTGATTCCTAATCTAAGATACTTAATTCCCGTCAGTATCCATTACTCAAAATGAGAATGTAAGGTTCTTTCTGGGTGTCAATTAGAGAGGATGTAGAAACTAATTGACTCGCATCCCTGATTCACGTCCGGATAATGATTTAAAGTTGCACTCAACTACACCTTAGAATGTGCACGACCTTGTAACAAATCTACGAATCCTTGTCAAAAAACAAATTGGATCAATCCTTCATTGTTGAGGTGTTATCTTGGGCATTGATTCTTAGTTGATCTTTATACCCTCGCTTTGATTGACTCGAATTTGCAAGTGAAATTGTTTGAAAGAGTGTACTGTATTTGTTTAGTTGATATGCATAAGGCTTATCATTGACTGATCTATGGGATTTTTTAAGGATAAAAAATATTCATTCTAAGTGATGATGTCGATGTTAAAACATTAATTGGTGAATTTGGACATTGTATTTTTAATGCATAATTAGATATAAGTGAATACTCATATTGTATCCCAGTATTAATTTTGGTTATTAAGACTTCTTGTAGTTTAATAATTTCATTTATTTTTAACAAGTATGACATCAAGTCATAAGACAAAAACA
>ML777097.1:308882-333655 GCA_009831015.1 Picea engelmannii
TTTTTTCCCTGGTTGGGTTTCCTCTTGAAAAATCTGTGTCTCATACTTGTGAATGAATGCTGTGTGTGATTACTGTTCTTTATGATATCTGCTTTATGTTTATAACTCTGGATTTCACAGCAAAGACTTACTGCCACTAAGATTAATGATTCAAAGTTAAAAATGAGAAATGGTTAATAACTTACACTAACTGATTCACCCCCCCCTCTCAGTTAGTTCATACCTGTAACAGTAATGGAGAGGAAGTTACATATGGTATTAGAGCGGGTTAAACCTTGTGACATTGGACCATTATGCCTTCCACTATGTTAAATAAAATGATTTAAAATGTAGCACTAATAAATTTTGAAATTGTCCATGTAGGTATTCATGGTTAGAGGAAACAGGGGGAGTAGACGATGTGGTGTTGGAAGAAGAGGTGTGAATTCTCAGATAATATCTACGCCAGATGGGTCTAACCCCTAAGGAAATGAGCACACTACTGAGAAGGAGTAGGTTGATCTGGGAGATGTGGTAGGTATGATGAGATCCTTTTAGAGGATGTCAAAGGCATTCATCAAATGCCTAGATCAAGATGAGGGAAGAGCGCATGTGCTTAATGAGGGTTCATAATGTGAACCAACTAGTAGTAGTAGTATACACAAAGAACTCAAGAAGGTGAAGTTTCCCGAGTTCTGGGGTGCCATGAATGGCTTGGCCGCTGAGGCATGGTTTGAGAACATGGAGATGTGTTTCACACTTCATGATTACACCTCCTACATGAAATTTCACATGGAGGTATTTCAAATGAAGGGGAGTGTTTTTCTATAGTGGAAGATGCTCATACCTCAACTAAACATGGCCTTCGAAGACGTGTCATTGGAGTTGTTTGAGGAACGGTTCTGGGAGAGGTACTTGTCCAAGGAATTCATTGAGCTCCAGCTTAATGAGCTCAATACCTTATGACATGGTGGTTGTATGATACCACAGTGTGATGCTAGGTTCATGTAGCTACTTAGGTATGCTCCACATCTGAACACAAAGAAGCTAAAGGTCAATAATTTTGTGTTCAGCCTTAACTTCAACATTCATGCGAAGGTGAGGATCCTAATGCCTCAGACATTACACGATGAAGTTCAGAAGGCCCTCATAGCCAAGGAAGAACTCAACAGTGGGGGCCAGGGAAAGACTCCTTTTATATCGATCAGACAAAAGACATCCAGAGAGAAACAACATCAGAGACCAGTCAGACAGAATTCTGGGCAGCGCGATACACCCAAAGGACCTATGTTCTCGACACCACAACGACAAAATCCTCAGCAGATGGTCCAAATTTTAAGAGAAGAACAAAATGAATACAAATTATTATCAAAAGATTCTTAACACAAAATAACAGATATATAGTAAAACTAGTTTCTATTCAATAGTTAAATAAGCTGAAACTGTAAAATGCAATGGAAAACAAGCTTGCTAGAATGGTTGTGGCTTTTCTATGAGAAGATACATTACGGTTGCGCTCATTCAAAAGAATATGATTAAAATGAAGCTCTGAAGGAATTCTTACAATAAACAAGAATGTCAAAAACCCTAGACATCCAAAAACCTAACCCTAGGAGATGAAGCGCGAAAATTCATGTGGGCCCCGTTTGGGTAAGTTAGTACATCAACTTCCTGGGTTCCTAACTTTTGCATATGATCTCTATTTTAGGCACATGATAGCCCATTGGAAAGTTATATATAAGGAATACACATGTTTCCATCAGAATCTGGCTCCATCTACAATCTAACTATAGAGAGCCCTAAAAACATTGTTTAGGGCCTCAAAATGGCCCCGAAAGTCAAGGACCCGAAAACAAGGAAAAAACATCCAAACTAGAAAAATGCCAAAATGAGCCAATTGGAATAGGTGGGAGGCCACCGAAATCCATATGGATCATTCTTCCCCTCTTATTAAGTAATGGTCTCCATTGCGTTGATTTCCCCCATTAGATGAGGAAATTTCTATTGAATTTGTCCCTAGGAGAGCCATTTTCCTTGGTGCAGGAGTTGTCGTGCTTTGACAACTCGATAAATTTAGATCCTTTGTTGGCTAGTCCTCTTGACGTATTTGTACACAATATGATCATTGGATTCCTATTGTATGCAGTCAGGGTTGAGCTCTATTGGTGTTAGTTTTTTTTCTACCTCTGAGGTGTCCAATAATGGTAGGAAATAAGGTCGAAGGAGATCCACATTGAACACTAGGTGCAAGCCAAGGAAAGGAAGAATGTTCAGCTCAAAATAATTATCATCCACAACCTTGGTGATGGTGTACGAACCATAACATAGTGGGAGAAGCTTCCAATGGGGTCCTTTAAGGAGTTCTTTCTGCAAGTGCAACCAAACTTTTTCACCCACCTAAAACTTATGTGTCACTCGTTGTTGATCATGGCATTGCCTCTACTTTCCATTGGACTTGTGTAGGATATAATGAACCTGTTGGCAGATGTGCTAGATCCTCTCAATGAACTAGGTTTCTTTGTCAACTTTAGTTGGATTAGAAGATGATTCAGCCGAGGTGACCACAAAGGATAGTGCAACATCTATGGGACCCATTAGCTGGAATCCCAACCCCACCTGAAAGAGGTTGTGATCAGTTGAGCTATGAAGGGATCGGTTGTAGCTATGTTGGACATAGGGAAGAATCTCATCCCATGTGCGAGGGTGATTGGAATTATATATTCAAAATATATGCACAATCATTCGATTTACAACCTCAGTTTGGCCATCTTTCTGGCCATGGATTTGGTGAGCTTGGTGTCCAGCAGTGACGAGAGGCTTGACTAGAATGTGCTGAGAAATCAACTATCTCTATCTAAGACAATGGTTTGTGGGATTCCAAAATGTACCCAAATTCATTCAATGAAGATATTCGTAGTGGCCTCTGCTATGATGTTATTCTTGTAGGCAACCAAAATCACTATCTTACAAAAGTGATCAACAACCACAAAAAACTAGGACCATTTCCCCGCTTGGTGGATGGGAGCCTAGAAATGTATTCCATTGAGATGGATTCACATGTTAGGAGTAGTAAGAGGGGTGTACATGCCCTATTTCTTAGTGGTTAGTTTGGAAATATCCCAGGTAGTTCATGACATGATATACTTGATGACCTCCTGTCGAAGTTTTGGCTAGTAGAAATGTTTCTGCAACATTGCCACTATATTTTCAACACTGAAGTATCCTGCCACTTGACTATAGTGGGATTCCCATATCAGCTTCGCTCGCTTGATGGAACATAGATATGGCCCAGACGACACAATATCCCATCCTGAAGATGGAAATTAGTGACAACTACATTTGTGCCCAACATTTGGTAGGTGATGGAGAAGTTTGGGTCTGTCTCATAGATTTGGGGCCATCCAGAGGTCTCATGGATGCAAGAGTCTAGCACTGTGATGAGTGTCGCGAATAGAGGTCTATTGAGGAAATAAACGACGTAGTTAGTGCTTCTTGTTTTATAATTTATGTTGTGGTGGAATTGTTGCAAGTATGTGGACCACTTCTGATGGCGTTCATTCTGCAATTTTCCTTGTGTATGCATGGATTGTAGTGGCTTATGATTAGTGTGGATGACTGTATCCTTACAAAGAATGTAATGTCTCCAATGGTGGAAGGATTTCACAATGGAGTATATTTATTTCTCGTAAGTAGGGTACCTATGGACAACATATAATAATGTCTCACTATGATAGGCCACGGGGTGGCCGTGTTGAGTGAGAATTATGCCCACAACATAGTCAAAAGAATATGTCTCAATCTCAAACGAATGTTGCAGGTCCAGTAGTGAAAGTATTGGGGTTGAGCATAAGCACTCCTTCATATCATCAAACACTTATTGTTGGTACTGACCCCACATAAATTTCTCCTTACAACCACCTATGGTTACAACTTACTTGATTGAGGGCCCATGCAATATGGGAGAATCCCAACACTAACCTGTGGTAGAAATTGGAAAGGCCCAAGAAGCTCTGAAGCTTAGTGAGTGTGGTTGGGGCTGGTCAGTCATGGATGACTTGGATATTGGCCGATTCCACATCTATGCCATGTTGATTAATGATTTATCCTAGGTAATGGACCTTGTCCATGTAGAAGGAACATTTTTCCAAGTTGGTGTATAGCTTGTCCTACCGCAGGGTGTGCAGAACCTGTTGAATATCCTGCAAGTGTTCTACCTAAGTCTTGTTGTAAATGAAAATTTCATACAGATACACCACTGTAAATGTATTGGAGAATGGTTGCAGGATATCATCCATCATCCTCATGAAAGTGGCTGGAGCATTTTTCAAACCAAAAGGCATGACCAACCATTCAAAAATACCTTTCTTTGACTTGAAGGTGGTCTTCCATACATCTGTCTCTTCTATCGAGACCTAGTGATAGCCATATTTTAGATCAATGTTACTGAAGTATTTGACCCCCATGAGTTTATCAAGGAGGTCATCGATTCAGGGAATCAGGTACCGGTTTCTGACTGTGATTTTATTCAGATCTCGATAATCAATGCAGAGTCATTAGGTTCCATATTTCTTCAGTACCATCATGATTGGGCTCTCGCAAGGTGATGAGATGGGATGGATGTTACCATTGTGGAGAATTTATTGGATCTGCCACTTCATATCCTCATTCTCTAACAAAGAGAAGTGGTATACTAGCCCATTGGGAAGTGGTGTGTCATTGGTTAGATCGATGGGGTACTTGACCTAACAGTGGAAAGGTACCCTGGTAGGTGAGGAGAAGATATCTGAGTATTCTTCCATGACCTTATTCACTTTCTTATACTATGTGGAGAGGTTAGTCTCAGAGACCCTGGATGTGGTTGCGATCTTTCACTCATTCTGAGAGTGAATCACGAAGAGGAAAAACTTCCCCATCTTAGAGATGACTTTCTTGCATTGCTTGGCAAAGATCAAGGAAATAACGCTAGGTTGGATTGCCTCATGTATCCTATACAATTTATTGTTCAAATTAATAATAAAACTGCAAGGCCTAGACTCATATACAACATGGAGTTTCCATAAATATGGTTGGCCCAAAATAACATTGCAAACTTCGAGAGGGGAAACATCACACAATACCTCGTATTTGAAGGGCTTGAAGATGTATGGTAGGTGACATTGTTGGCTAACACAAATGTCACCTCCTTGGTGAATCCATCAAATGGTGTAGGGTTGTGAGTGCGTCATTTTAAAGAGGGTGAGTTGCTTGACAAACTCTTCTGAGATGAGGTTCTTTTGGCTACTTCTATCAATGATGAAGTGCAGCGGGGTACCCTTCACCCACATTTGTGAATGAGAAAGGCGCTTTCCTTCCTCTAGCTCATCTAGTTCATCAGGATGGAACTTGGTGTTAGAAATGGTAGCATTGGGTTATGCATCAATGATATGTCTCCTCCTTTCTGGTTATTACTCAAAGTCATAAGCCGCATCTGATTCAGAGGCTTTCACCTCAACCACCAGCGACTGCTTTGAGCAGCAAGTAGTAGTGTTATTTGAGGGGATCTTGTGGAAGTCGCACCACTTATAGGTATATTTATTTGTCTTTCAGGTGTCCTTCTCTGCTTGTGGCCTGGAATGGTTTTCCTGAGGCGGTCTGTCTTTTCTCTTTCCTTTGTTCTGCGGGTTGGGGCTTCCTTTCCTAGCTTTTGTTGTGAGGGGTTCCCAGGCCCAAATTTTTGCGTCTTTTGTTTGAGCTGTTGCTCAATTTTGACAACATATTGGTAGGTATCTCCCAAGGATGAGATGTACAGAAACTCCATTTCGGCCTGGATGTATCTATGCAAACCACCACGATACTTGAGCACCATATGTCGCTTAGAATATTTGATACCCAACTTGGTTCACAATCTATGGAAGATATTCATGAACTTCGACACTACTTGGTCTCTTTCCTACTGCAGTGTGTCCATTTTGTCTAAAGGTCATCATAACTTCCAACAAGGTAGTATTGTTCCTTAATAGAACCCTTGAAGGACTCCCAGGTGACCATGACTCTAAATAATGAGGGTTCCTCGATTTCCTTCTTCTCACATAAAGTTTCCCACCAATATTTGACACGGGGAATGACTTTGAGGAGCATAAAAGTAATCTTTTCTCTATTTGAGAAGTTATGGACAGAGAAATACCCTTCTAGATGTTAGGATATTTAGACACTTAGGAGTTAGTTAAGATCTACTTTTTCTAATGTGTCGTTAGGTAAAAGTGTGTTTCGTTAGTATGCATTAGTATTCATTTGTAGTTAGGAAATCCGACAGTCACGATATGTTCCCAACATAGAGTGATATGACAGTTCATACTCTCCTCGATCTTAATGGCTATTGATTTGTGGCTTAACACCCAATTTTTCCATGATATCTATTTAAAGAGCATAGAGGGTCATTTTCTGATGATCAATTGTGAGAAAATCTCTTGTAAAATCTCTCTGTAATCTTTTTCTTTTTCATTAATAAAATTCTCCAAGTGGTCGCGTTGGTTGGGGCCATGGATGTTTCCCCATAGGGGTTTTATCATGTGAAAACACTTGTGTGTTGATCTTTGATTGGGTTATATCAGTAGCTACTAAATTTTTTCATTCTCTTTTTAAATACATGTGTTGTTGAACATTGTATCAGAGCTTGCTTGAATATTCGCTCCTCTTGTAGATCGAGATCGTGAATCCAAGTTTCCTCATCTCCATTTTCTGTCATTTCCATACATTTATGGGATAAGAGGACTATTCCATCACGTCTGGAGCACTCTGTTAATTCAGGAACACTTTTTTTTTCTCTCGAAAAGGTTTACGTTTTCCCAAGATACGACTATTATAGTAAGATCCGGAGGTATAAAGCTCGAATACGCATTTTTTAAATTTTTGCAGAGTAGTATTTTGGTTTTGTTTCGGTTTTGCATGATTTATTTCTGGGTTGCTACTCTTTTAGATCTGTGTATTCTCTTTTCCCTATGCCCTGTGTGATCTTGGAAAATCAGAAACAGATAGGAAAATGTGTATGTTTCGGGTAAGCTAACTGAGATCTAACCCTTGTTGTCATCGAGAAGCAAAATTGTTTTCTTTTGTGAAAAGAGTTTTTTAGCACAACAACAACAACAACAACCCCAATCCTCCTTCTGAACATTACAATTTTTTTTGCTAGAACATTTGGTTAAAAGTTGCCTTATTCAGTAAGAGGTCTTGAGTTCAACTCTCTTTTGTTACTTTTTTTGAAAAAGTTCATGCTAAAATTGTAATGTGTATTTCACTTCAAGTATATAAAAAAATAATTCTAAGTAGCTTTAATATTTTATTTTAGATTTATTTATTTTGCATGAAGTAACTTCATTGTAAAAGTGATCCCCACTTCTCTTTATAAAAGTGGGTCACTTCATAAAGCAACTTACACCACCATGTGGTCCTTTGGTTATTGTTTATGAATTTTTTTAAAAGGGCATAACTGTCACATCCAAAGTCTATTTTAAGTGCCGTTTTTTTTTTTAAAACGCATACATTTTTGAGATATTTCCATTCAGATCATTAGTTTTAGTTTATAAATCCATATTATCTACATATTTAATATGGATTCTACAAGTAATCTCTTACTTACCAGCACCAACTACTTCCAATGGAAATCCCATATGGAGGATTTATTAAGAAGTAAAGTCTTGTACTGAATTACCTTGGGAAAGGAAACAACACCCACTGATGCTGATAAGAAATACAAATGGGATAATAGGAATGAAGAAGCACGTGGATTAATCAGAATGTCCATCTCTCATGATTTAAGGTTCCACCTTCAAACATTTGATAAACCCAAAGAAGCTTGGGAAAATATTGAATCTGTGTTTAGTAAACACAATATTATTCGAGCACAACAGTTAGAAAATCAAGTACTAACTTTCATTCCAAGTGATGTTTCTTGCATTGAAGACTATATATCTAAGTTTAAAACGCTCATAACTTTATGTGAAGAATGTAATATAAAGATAGACGAACATCGTTGCATCTATCTTATTCTTTATAAGATAGGTAGTGCATATTATGTGCTTGTATCTACCTTCTATGCCATGCAAGAGGCTCTAAGGACATCTTATCAAAAGACCACTCTTGAGAACTTTTGTGATGCTTTGATTAGAGAGAAAGATAAGCTAGTAAAACTTGGAGTGATCAACACTGCAGGTACCTGCAACAAAGCCTTATTTTTCCATCAGAAAGATAAACCCAAGAATCCCAATATGCAACATCCTCGTCACAACAACAAGCAATATAAGGGTCCCAAAACCACTCAGATAGATTCCGCTCCTAATGGTGATAAAAGAGAAAAATATAAATGTAAGAAGAGTGATAGACATTTCAAGTTTTGTGATAAAGATGGTCATGCTGAGCCCAAATGTTTCAAGAAGATGGCAGCTTTGGAAGCAACGATGAAGAAGCACAACATCAATACTGATTCTTCTTCTTCTTCTTCTTCTTCTCATGGACATCCACTTTCATCTTCTTGTTTCTCCTTCAATACAACTTCTACTTCTACTTCTAATGAGTGTCTTATTTATTCTGGAGCATCTTATCATATGGCTAAGGATAGAGACATATTTTCTACTCTAAATGAATGTAACACCAAGAAAATATTTGTTGGTGATGATAGATTTCTTAGTGTTGTAGGATCTAGAACAGTTCAAGTAGATAATGGTCATTTCAATGATGTATTATGTGTTCCAAGTCTTTCTTGTAACCTTCTATCAGTATATCAAATCACTCATTCAAGTGAAGGTAAAACCGTATAGTTTTCACCTCACCAAGTTGTAATCAAGGATCTAAAACATCCTAATCATGTTCTTGCAACTGGAATTGTTGATGATATTACTAAGTTATACAAGTTTGACAACTTTGGGTCATCGTCTTTTTCATCAGTTTTTGTTTCTCATAGTGATGACTTGAGTAAACTTTGGCATCAACAGTTTGGTCATCTAAACTATCGCTCATTGTAGAAACTATGTAATCAATAGATGGTGGATGTTATTCCTCTTATTTCATGCAGAGATGGTGTTTGTACCGATAGTGTTCTCAGCAAACATTATCGGGATAGTTTTGACAAATGTGCCTCTTGCCATGCCTCGGGTCCTTTGCATCTTGTTGATAGTGATTTGTGTGGTCCACTGTCTTCTCCTTCTTTTTCTGGGTGCAAGTATTTCTTAACTTTCATTCATGACTTTTCCAGATGTACTTGGGTTTACTTCATAAAACTTAAGAGAAATTTTTTTGAGAATTATTTGGCTTACAAAGCCCTTGTAGAAAATCAATCTGGACATCAAATTCAAAGATTAAGAATAGATAATGGAGGCGACTATGTGAACAATAATTTTACAAGTTACTACACTACACAGGGAATCCAAATGCAACACACTATTATGTATACACCACAAAAAAATGGTGTTGCAGAGAGAAAGAATCGCACATTAAAATAAATGGCTAATTGTATGGTCCAATCTAAGGGATTACATGTAAAGTATTGGGTAGAAGCCATCAACTTTGAAAATTAAATAGTAAATCGCACTCCCACAAAGGCTCTTAAAAATATAACACTGGAAGAATCTTGGTCTAAAATTAAACCAAATTTAAGTCACTTCTGTGTATTTGGCAGTATAGCATGGGCTCACATTCCTTATGAGAAAAGGAAAGCATTGCAGCCTAAAATTGAGAAGTGTATATTTATTGGTTATTCTGAAGATGTCAAAGGTTATAGACTTCTTCAAACACATTGTAATGAAATTATTATTAGAAGAGATGTTAAATTTGATGAAAATCTCTTGGCCTGCAAGCCTAATTCGATGTTTGTGCATTCTTTGGCCTGCAAGCCTAATTCGACAGTTGTGCCTTATTCGGCCTGTGAGCCATCTTCGGTGTTTGTGGCTTATTTTTTTCTGGTTTCTTCTTTAGATGATGACAATGAGGATGAAAATCCACCTCTGCATGCTCACCTTCCTCCATATGATTCCTTTGAACCTGAACCCATACCATCTCCACTGCTTCCTAGGTTGTTGCAATCAACACGAGAAGCAGTTGGTGGTCTTGTCGGTGATCCTTTAGATCAACATTGAACATGTTCACAGTGCCATCGAGCCTCTTTGCTTTTGGATCAAGTTTCAGAAACTCATGATCCAGAGACACTTTTAGAAGCTTCAAGTCATCCAGATTGGGATACAACAATGAATGAAGAGTATCATTCTTTAATGGAAAACAATACTTGGGATCTTGTACCTCTTCCAATAGGAAGAAAACTTGTCAAATGTGAATGGGTCTATAGAACTAAGTATGCATCAGATGGAAGTGTTGAAAGACACAAGGCTCAGTTAGTTGCCAAAGGATTTTCCCTGTAGCCAAAATGAATTCCATCCAACTTGTTCTTTCACTTGCTGCCTCACATAAATGGTAGGTCCATCAGATGGATGTTAAATCTTCTTTCTTGCATGGAGATTTGCAAGAAGAAATCTACATGGAACAACCTCCTAGCTATGTCCATAATGACTCTAGCCTTGTTTTTCACCTTAATAAATCTATTTATGGTCTCAAGCAAGCTCCCCGATCTTGGTATGCCAAAATGGACAACTTTCTTATTTCCACTGGATCCTCTAGATGCCATTTTGATCCTAGTGTCTATACCAAGAAAGTAAGAAGCCATCTCATAATCCTTGTCCTTTATGTTGATGAACTTATCCTTACTGGTAGTGACTCAAAAATTTTCAACCATGTGAAAACTAGCCTTAAGAAGAAATTTGAAATGACAGACTTAGGATTTTTGTACTATTTCCTTGGCCTCCAAGTTTTGCAAACCAATGCATGAATTTTTCTTTCCCAATCTAAGTATGCTTGTGACCTTCTTCATCGCTTTCACATGGACAATTGTAAACTTACCCCTTCTCCTTTCAAGTCTGGAGTCAATCTTACTGTGAAATCCCCAAAAATAAATTATTTTTGAATTTGAAATTTGTTAAAAAAATTATTCCTTTTTTGGTAAATTCGAATTTGGAATTTTTTTTTCCATTTATGGCAATTCTGAATTTTGAATTTGGTAAATTGTAATTAATGATTATCACTGTTGGGCAGAGATCTAATTTGACCAAAATAACTATTTGACTATGACACTTGTATGAAAACATAATATTTTATAATTATTGCAGGAGGACAAATGGAACAACCATGTTAAAATTAGCTGGCCATGAACCCATGAGTGGGGAACATGTTGGAAATACCTCAGGGTTGATTGTTACAAGTGGAAAATCAGGAATTTGGCCATTGGTAGCACCTGGAAATCAGGGATTTGGAAAGCTACGAAAATTCCCAAGGGAGGGAAAATACGTAGGCAAAATTAATTTTTTGATATATAACATATGTGAGGAGGCAGGACGTTACCTAGTATGCTAGGGAAATATTACTGATTTCTTGTTGTTATGAACACTACTTGTTGAGTGTGGGGAAAGGAGAAGATTTCTAAAGTTGAAAGGCATTTGCTGAGGAGGAATTTCGAGTTAGCCCTCATGGAATCATGGTCAGGCTAGGGGGTGAACAGTACAAGTCAATTGGTTGTCCTGCTCTAAGGTTGGGAGGAACGTGGTTGTTCCATTTGTTATTCGAAAAATTTAATCAGATATGTCTACTTTCTCCTTCTCTACCTACATATCATGATGAGTTATTTGTTGATGGGAATTTTATCTAATTTAGATATATACGAGATGTTCAGTTATTTAATTTTGAATAAAACTCTAACTGTAATTTTGTGGATCCTACTCGATTAATTATGTTAGGAATCTTTCTTCCAATTCAATGTATGTGGTATATTTGATATTTCTGTTAGTAATCGTCATTAGAGATAAATCTGGTATCTCGAATATAATACACATGCATATATCTCGCTATGAGTTATCTTTGTTTTGTGGGAAGTACCCTGTCTAATTGAAACTACTGTTGTAAATGGTTATAGTTTAATAGGAGATAGCTCTGCATATGAGTACTNTATATATATATATATATATATATATATATATATATATATGAAATAAGCATGAAAAATTGCAATACTTCATTACAAGAAACTACAATATATATATTAAGCATGTGAATTGTAAGATTCCATTATAAGAAACTGCAGTATATATACATGTATATATCCATAAGTATTAATGATAAATCGAAAGGCGATTAGCTCTAGTTTACCATACATGAAGTTCTGGAATTAAAATTCGAACAAGTCTAAAATTTCTCAACAACTACAAAGATCTATGACTAAATGCTAGAGGCGCGAGGGCTGACGAACTCAAAGACTATTCTAGAACCTCGTAAATAGATTTACATATATCTGGAAATTTCTCAAGCTCTGTTAACACACAATTATAATAGCCTAACAAAATTGAAATGATAGAACTAAATAAAATTATTGCTTCGGATGACAAGTTCTGGAAAATTAAAACAGTATGCACAATTTTTGAATTTATCATAGACTCACATCCTGGAAATTAATTGTAATAAGCATTTGCGCATTCGGCAATAACCAGGAACATTTACCTAGTTGATGCAGACGAGGTCACTCATCATCCACCTCGCACCTCCTGGTCACAGGATTGATCAATCATTTCCTGAGCCGAAGCGGCTCTTTTGATCCCCTTACGAGAATCTTTGTTGGAACCCGATCCACATGTCCTTTTCTTTTACCTCACGGTCTTCTGCACTCTGACCGCTGCCTCTTCCTCAACAGGGAAAATATAATTTCGAGCTTCGGGGTTTCTTGTTTCCCTATGTCAAGAGTTCCCTGTCCTCGTGAACCCCTGAACTCTGAAATACCGATGCGCCCTCCTTTTGGCCTTAGTCCCTCCTGGCTATGCCCTGGTCCATGTGATTACTTCTTATAAGACCGCAGCCTTACCTCTTTCGGGGGCTTGGGCTTCGAAATCGCGATGTGCTCCAATTTTCGTTAGCCCTCCAGGCTAGACTCGTGGTCCACGCAACCTTCCCCTATATGATCGCAGTCACGCTTCTTATCGGGATTCGGGGTTTCAAAGGTTGAAATGTATCAAACCTCTTGCCCACAAAATTCCCGATATTTCGACTCGTGATTTCCCGATTGATGACTTTTCCCTTCGGGAAAATTCCCGACAATCGCGATTGTCGCCACGCGTCCCCTCAAGATGGGCGGTCCTAATCGCCTCTCGCGATTTCGAGACTTGAAGTGTCCCGACTTCCTCGACCTCAAGAACTCCGATATCCTGGGTGTCAATTCTCCACTATGCTGACAGCTGGCCCCACAATGGTACCTCCCTCCTTTCGGGGTTTCGGACTTCATGATTCCGAAATGTATGGACTCCTTGTCCATGGGATCCCCGATATCCTGATTCCTGACGCCTTGATATCCCGATATGTGTTGGGACTCTTGCCTGGCTTGAGAAGGTCTAAACCCCGTGCACCTTCCGACCAATCCAATGGATGATGGGTATCTATGGGAACATCCGACGGTCCCCAATCTCTTGGGCTTGCACCTTGGAAACCCGGTCGTAACCTCCTCGCTCCTTCGCCAAATTTGACGGCTGATGGGTTTCTGGATCAAGATCCAATGGTCAATATCCATTCTTCCTGTGCACTCCTCCTACTACTGCCTGGACGTGGAAACCTATGGCCCAGATTTCCTTCTCCAGCCGATCTAACGGTTGTTGTGCTCCCTCCTGAGTTTGTGCACTTTCTTCCTGCACTTAGAAGAATTCCAAAGGCCCCGACCTTTGCTCGCTTTCTCTATGAGCTCCACAAATTCGAGTCCTCACTTCCACGTATGAAAACATTGTCTCTCCTGAGATTTATAGACCCTCAACTCCTTCCAAAGAGTCCTTCAGCCTCTACACTCCTTGCAGCTATGACTTTGGGCCTGTAAGCACTCGCCCTCCTGAGCTTCTCAACCGCTCAGACCCCTAAGGGATTTTATCCTTCTTTCTTCTCCCACGGATGGAGAAATTTCTTGGATGCCCTCCTAGCTATCCTTCACTCAATCAACCTCTTGCTGAGTCTGCAGGGTGTTCAACAACCCTCTGAAGATCCCTCAGTGGATTCTTCCTCTAATTTCCAGAACTCAAAGAGTTCTCTTCTCTTGTGCCTGTCTACACAATGCCTCAATGCCCCCCTGGTAGAGTGTCTTCTCCCAGAACATCCAACAGTTCTATCTCCTGTGCACTCCTTGCACCTACTCAATGTCCACCTGACAGAGTTCTCAGAATCCTCAGTGATTCTGGTTTCTTAAGAACTCACAGCAGAGTTCTTCCCAATGCACCACTGTGCATATGCTCAATGCCCACTTGAAAGAGCTTCACAGAACTCCTCAGAGATTCTATCTGCCACTGTATTCTTCCCTCACAACCTTGCCTTCAAGGTGTTCAACAACCTCAAGGTATTTCTCTGAGTTGTTGATTTTAGTTCTTGTGCCACAGCACGCCTTTGTCTGAATCCACAGAGTTCAGAAGTGCATCCTCTGTGCACGGCTATCAGAACCCACAATGTTCTGTCACACCCTCCTGGTATGAAGCCTCAAAGACCTCTCAAGCCCTAAATCAAACCAACTCCTGCAAATGAAAACCCATACATCTACAACATACATAAATAACACTCACAGACATCCATTTAACATAGAATACATGCAGGAAAAACTGTTCTTTGTATTAAATATGGAAAATGCCTGTATTTACAAGGTATTCCTGAGCACGGCCTGTAACAAGGTTTTGGCTCCCCTCTCTTCTGCTCTCTACTCACAGATTCTCACACAATAAATATCAAAGAGATACACTTGATCTTTTACATGAGGGGGCTCTTCGAGCTCTTCCCTCCAATCTACCTACCCTATTCAATTACATTGAATGGGTTGTCTAGTCCAACATCTGGATCTAGATCTCAGCCTTACAAACATTAAAGGCCTATCTTATATAAAACCTATGCAAAGGCATGACTCTATGGCTCAATAGCCTAGACATTTAATTACATTCAATTACAAAATAGAAGATGAGGGTTGTGCCTCTCTTCCTCCTTGAATGCACATGCTTGACATGGATGGCTGGTTGGCTGGCTGACGTGGAGAGATGCTCCTGCATCATACTCCTTAGCTGCAAAATTCATGAGCTCCTACTCATGAGCTTCCTATCTCTAAGCTTTGGAAATCCTCCTGGATCCCAAACAAACCTCTGGAGTTGTTCATCCGCTCCATCTTGCTGTTGCTACTGCTGTTGCTTCTGCGTTGCTGTTGTTAATCCTTTCCTTCCCAGCTTCTCCTTGCTAGAAGTTTCTTCTGACCTCAACATCAGCCTTCTGATCTCCTTGATCGCTGCATCCAGCTGCTCCAATGGCTGGTCCTGTTTTTGCAGTCTCCCCAGGTGCAAAAATTTTTGGCACATGGGCGGATCACTGTGATCTCCCATGCCTTCTTCATTAGCTTCTTCCAACCTCAGCTTTTGGATGTGCATGCTCTATATCTTCACCCTTCTCTCCAGGGCTTCAATCTGCTCATACAGATAAGCAAAACAAATTTTGTCTTCCCCTTCTTCTTCTTCTTCTGCAAACTCCCATGTTGCAGTCTTTTTAACTTTTGGGCTGAAAATATTGATCCATTCCTCAGAATTCTCATCATCCTCTTCTAATTCTTTTGTTGTTAGCTTCAGTGCTACATCTTCCTCATATTTCTATCTGAATGCATTGAGACACTCCTCATAATTCTCATTTTCCTCTCCTTCTTCTTCTGCGATAGTCTGAGCTAGCTGTCCCTTGGTTGTTGCTGTATCTTCAACCCAGATTTCTGCCTCCCCCTGGGCAAGTGGTAGGAATATCTCGATTCCCCCAATCATTATAAGTCTCCTCAGATCATCCTCTCAGATGATGAAAGTTTTTAACTTGTCATCATCTTCATTCACATGGCTTGGAAAACCACATGAATATTCATCCTTCGTCAGTTACACCTGCTGATTCTGACTCACTTTTGAGTTCATGAGACCCTCAAATAGTCTCATTTGCTCATCCCTGCCCACCTGGCAATATGGGATGCTTCTACTACCCTCCTGGTAGTCTTCGAGATCCCACAACGACCTCATATCATTGCCCAGATGGAAATGTGAAATTCCTTGGCTGTCCTCTTGACAGTCCCTGAGATCCCGCAGTGATCTCAACTCATTGCCCACATGGAAAACTAGAATTTCCTCCCTGCTCCCCTGGCAGTTATTGAGATCCTCAACTGATCCCATTTCATTTTCTTCACCGAGAGTTTTCCCAATCTTTGGTTCACACACCTGAACCATTTCCTCAGGTCCGTCAAGGTCTTCAAGATACCTCAACCATCCTCTTAACAGCCTCTACTGTCTTCTAGCCATCAACTCCTTGACTGGACATTTTACCCTTGACTTCTTCATGGGACATTCATATACCCATCTTGTCTTTTCTTTTTTCTGCATCCACAGTTCAAGATTTTCTATGTCTGCCCTTATTTCAGCGAACTCTTTATCCATCTCTGCAAGCTTTTCTTCTTTGCTCTTCCTCCCACCATGCCTATGGCCTTCAGTAACCATGGTGTTGTCTCTGTCTGCTTTCCTAGCAAACCTGCTACTTTCACTCTGCACTAAGAATGTTTCCAGCTTCATCCTACAGTCCTCCTGACTGCTTATGGACTGTTTCCTACCTACAAACAAATCCTTATAGAGTCTCCAGTGCTCTATCTTCTTCATTTACCTCCTCCCTCTTCTTGAAATATACAAACAGAGTCCCTCTCTTATACCACCTGATGCAGACGAGGTCCCTCATCATCCACCTCACACCTCCTACTCACAGGATCGATCAATCATTTCCTGAGTCGAAGCAACTCTTTTGATCCCCTTACTGGAATCTCTATTGGAACCTGATCCACAGGTCCTTTTCTTTTACCTCACGGTCTTCTACACTCCGACCGCTGCCTCTTCCTCAATAGGGAAAATATAATTTCAGGCTTCAGGGTTTCTTGTTTCCCTATGTCAAGAGTTCCCTGTCCTCGTGAACCCCCGAACTCGGAAATACTCACAGACATCCATTTAACACATAATACATGCAGAAAAAAATGCTCTTTGTATTAAATATGGAAAATGCCTGTATTTACAAGGTATTCCTGAGCACAGCCTGTAACAAGGTCTCGGCTCCCCTCTCTTCTGCTCTCTACTCGTAGATTCTCACACACTAACTATCAAAGAGGTACACTCGATCTTTTACATGAGGGGTCTCTTCGAGCTCTTCCCTCCAATCTACCTACCCTATTCAATTACATTGAATGGGTTTTCTAGTCCAACATTTGCATCTAGATCTCAGCCTTACAAACATTAAAGGCCTATCTTATCTACATCCTGTGCAAAGGCATGGCTCTATGGCTCAACAACCTAGACATTTAATTACATTCAATTACAAAATAGAAGATGAGGGTTGCGCCTCTCTTCCTCCTTGAATGCACGCTCTTGACATGGCTGGCTAGCTGACGTGGAGAGATGCTCCTGCATCACTAGCCTAAGACCCTAAATATATCTTAATCAATGTGCCAACAAGAAATTGACCGATTGGTTGCATTTAATAAAATCGACCTTAATTATTTGTTACAAAGTTAAGGGTTTATCCCTTACGGCCTTCTCGTTAAGAAAACCAAGTATATAATGAAACCATGTGCCATAGAAATCTGGCACCTCTACTCACGATGACTTTATACAAATCAAAGCACTTAGTAGAAGCTGTAAGAAGTTGAAGCACTACTTTAGAACCCAAACACCTTTTTATTACATGGCACGACTCTGAGTCTAAAGACTTGTGAGCAAGAAACCCCTGCGAGGAAGTACAAACAATAATGAGAATGAGAAACCATTAGAACTCTGAAACAAATTAGATTAAAGAAAATCTAAGACAACCATTATGCTACAGAAAACTTGATATCCATGAATATGCATCATCACTTAACTTATTGTCTAAATAAGATGTATCACCGTGCAGTTGAGGAGGATGCCCACAAAATGGAAGGGAAAGTGGGACAAGGTCGAACTGATGGGTACCTCGAAAACATCAGGAGGTCCCATCATTAGATTGATGCAAGCAATTCGTTAAAAATCAAAATAAAACTTATAAGGAACTATAAATTTAAAATGATTTAAAATCATACAAAGATCCTACACTACCAAAATAGTATAAAATTACTGAATTATTGCAAGCATGATACTTCACCCTTGCCCCTCTAATAACTTCTATGTTTGGATGGCTGACAATAATAAACAAACGAGAATCAATAGGGTTAGAGATGCTAAGAAAACCCTATCGACAGAGACAAGATGAAAACCCTCTAGTTCCTGGAAAGCCAAGTATCGTGGAACGCTTATGGAATAACCCTACCAGGAAAACATTTTAAATATTCTGTGAGGTAATGTCACGCAGTGAAACCATCACCTCTCTTGAATGCTTGAGCCACAGTTTAGAACTCTTGTGGATATCCCTAATCCTTGAATATTAAAGAACAACAATTTTATCTTACAGTAAAGATTTCAGGGGAGAACCCGGTATGCCATGACTCCTTATGGGAAGGTCGAGGAACCATAAAGATTCAATACATTGAAAATAAGATATACTCATATATAAAATTCAATAACAACCAGTAGAAAATGATTGGTTATACAGAGCAGAGTCGAACCCCAAGCTCGACAAAGAACACTTGTATGAATTTCTTTTGTCTAAACACAGAGTTACAACTTTGGCCATGGTGCTAGTAGACAGAGAACCTTCTAATATTAAAGCACTCAGGGTTCGAAAAACAAAAGTCTTCATTACTTTCCCAATGGAGGACGAAAGAAAAAGAAATTATGAAATGATAGAGATGGCCTCAATCGAATCCTAACTTCAAGGACCTTACAAACAAGTTTTAAGCAATTACCAAAGTTTCAAACATTTGAGAAGATACAGGTAAAATCTATGTATACTTCTAGACAAGGTAACTTTGCAGGTTAAAGAAAATAACAAGCATAGAATATTCTTACCTTTCAAATTTTTGAACCAGGGTCTCTGAAGGCACTCTGGGATCGACGAGAGTCCAGTATCCCATGGCTTACTATTCATTTGGGCCGAGAGTAATAGATTTCATATGATTGAATACTGTGTTTACACAAGATTTGGGTCCGACAAAGAAACAATACAGGAAAATTTCCCGATGGTCCAAGTAATGGGTGAGTAAAGGATACAGGTCGAGGCCATGTGATCAGTCTAAGGTGGCGAAATCAGAGTGGGAACGGAGGCCGAACATTAACCCTGGGCGTACACCACCAGACCTCTATTTAATATCGTAGTAAGGGTCTTTAGGAATTTCCAGTTTGCACCTCCCACTTTACTTAATGCTCAGTTATGGAGGAGGATTAAGTGGAGACAAGTTAGGTTTATACCATGCTCTTTTGGTCGTTTTGGTTATGGTTTAACACTTAACCATAGCCCAGTAAATACCTGAACACTGTTAGTTAGCTTGTGGTCCATCGAATCATAACCATGTCCCTTGCGCTAATTACTTAACCCCTAGTGTTAATTATAGCTTAAACAAGTACCACGATATTAACGTATGGCTAGGTTATTATGGGTTATGTGTTATATGGTGGAATTCACACAATTGGGAAAGGATTTCTATAGTTTACAAAGTCAATGTTATAAACTCACGTGCACGCATGAAGAATCAAATATTAAAAGGGAAAGTTAGGACTCAAATCCTAAATGTACATTTCTATATAGGTGGATATATGTATATGTATTTAATACCTATGTGTAAAAATATATGCATTGATGAAAGGTGATAGAAATTTTGGAGAGCCTCTTATATAAATTTTTAAGTTATTCTAGTGTAGGATTGTCCTCATGTGATAGGAAGAATATAAATCTATAATCAGAATGAACATTACCACCCCTTCGTTATGAAGCTTCTCAGCTAAAATGGAGATTAGTGCCCCATAGAAAAAAAACAACTATGTCAAATTTGAGGTACATTACATATGGTATCGGAGCAAAGGTTACAACACTTGGACCTTGAACAGGCCCATCTGATTTACTTAGCACATAATTATTTTTATGTAAAACTAATAAAACCTTTATTGTTACAAACAAAAAACCCTTTATGTTTTGTGTTAATCATGGCAGCCCAGGATGATGCAGAAATCAGACTTGATGGGAATCCTGAACAAATACATCTGGAAGACCCAAGACAGAATAGTGACGGAAGCTAACCTCCTAAAGTTCTAGAAATGATGAGGAATCTCATTGTCAAGATGCAGGTTTTCAAAGCTGACAATGAGAAAATGAAGAAAACATAGGAGGAGCAGCAAGAAATAAATGAAGTCCTGCTGCAAAGTATAGTGAAAAAGAAATCCCCAAAGGACGACAACTAGGAAGAAGAGCTCAGTAAAAGGGCCTCCAATAATTCTGGTGTTGAGGCAAAAACAATGTATATCTCATCTAAAGGTACACCTTCAGCTGAGGATAAAAAAAAAATAGTCAGAAAAAGAAAACAAGTAGACCACCTTGAAGGAGAATTTAAGAAAATTAAACCCGCTACCTTTAATGGGGAATCCGGAACATAGGAGGAATTTGAAGCATGGTTATTAGACATCAAAAAATATTTCTAGATATAGAACTATTCCAGCAATATGAAGGTCAGAATGGCCATTTACAATCTGAAAGGAAAAGCCAACATTTGGTGGAAAGATCTGAAATTGGCCAACGTCCTAAAGGAGAAACGAATGGAATGGTTTGAATTTATTGAATATTTCAAGAAATAGTACCTATCTAAAAGCTACTATGAAAGGAAAAACAAATAATTTTATGAGCTACAACTTGGTCAGATGACGATGGAGGATCTTATAAACAAATTCTTGGAATTACTAAGGTTCGTACCTTATATCCGGGAGGACAAGGTAAAAATCCAGCAGTTCCTAAGTTGTTTACCACAATATTATAGGGATAGAATTGAGTTTGATAACCACAAGTCCTTCAGTGAAGTATTCAAGAAGGCACGAATGTGCCACGATCAATACAAACAGTGGACAGAGTTTCCCAAAGATTGGAAGGATAAGAAACAAGACCGAATGAACCAGTGGAAGAATGGATACCAACCAACTCCTTATCAGAATGCAGCAAAAATAATTTCGAGAAAATACTTTCACTCCAATAATCGAAATACAAAAGGCAGTGGTAAACTGGTGAACTTGGGAATGAAGAATTTTGGGGAAAACCCCCGCGAACCATTAAAGTGTTGGGAATGTGGAGAACCTCATCTAAGGAGGAATTGTCCATGTTTAAATACAACAAACATAAATGTTGTTCGTAATTTGTAGGAAGCCTCGATGGTGGGTGATGTGGGTAGAAGCCTGTTGGACAACTGAGAGGAGGGGGGGTGAATCAGTTGTTACCGTGCTTAAACAATTATTCTTCTTTTAAAATATTTACAATGCACTCAATGATGATCACAATAATGTAGTGAAATAAACAAAAGGCACATTCAACATCAGTCACATATATGAGAAAGACAGAGACGGATAGTTCCCGAGGAAACCCATACAGGGTAAAAACCTCCTTTTCTTTATATGATAAGTATTATATACATTCTTTACATTATCATACATATGAGCACCAGCTCATTGTGAGGCTACAACCTATGTTTCGCAAGATGCAACTTGCTGAGAGAACTGACTCTCTATTTTCTCTAGCACCCATTAGAAGGAATCACCAACTCCCTGGTTTCTCTAGCACCAACTAGAAGGAAGCACCAACTCCCTAGTTTCTCTAGCACCAACTAGAAGGAAGCACCAACTCCCTGTGTTCAAGCACCCACTTGAACCTTTGAGGACACCAGTCCTCCCTCGCACCTCCCAACCACCTTGAATAATAAATTCTTTGTAACTGAAACTCCACAGTGATATAAAATAGTTCAATGGCTTATCAGCCATGTTGTTGTTATGTTACGCTGCTCTGACCTATCTCCATCAGTGTCTTCTGCATGCTCCTAGCACTTTCTGTTCTTCTGCCTTTCATACTCGCTACACCATATCCCTTTGATGCAACATTCCTCTAGTGTGCATCCCTGCTCCTTCCCTCTACCTCCTTTCTCACACTTCAATCCTCCCCATGACAACAACCCCCATCTCTTCCTTTTCATCATTCTTATAGTACTTGTGATCCTTGTGCATGCAATATTCACAATGCCTCTGCATGCACACTCTGCGCCAAATTCCTCCGTAACTTGAGTGCTCTGTTTGATCATCATCATGACTCTTCAACTTCTCTTGTTGTTCTCACCATGCATCCAGCATCACTGGGTGTTCTGCTGAGATTTCTCAACCTCTTTGGCAGTTGAGACTCCTCGTCTTCTTTGGCACAGTTGAGATTATGCCTTCAGTTTCAGTTACAGACTTCAACGCTCATCCATCTGTCAATCCCTCTAAGAATCATCTTTCTTCACTGGACCAAGCTTGGAGACTCTTCATCTCCTCTGGCGATCAATGGTTTCTGGAATTTTCACTATGTCATGCATCAGTAGCCCTCTGATCTCCTTCAGGTTTATCTGTGTCGTTGGATATGCAGCGAGAAAATCTAGACGGCCAGAATCTGTGCTCCCAGATCTATGGCCGGGATTGGATTCCGAAGCCCCCCTGCCATTCTACCTTTAAGCGGAGGGGGGGGGGGTCTGGAATTGGGCACACATCTCTTGAGAAGCTAGGATTAGAGTGCCCATATCAACGACACTCAAGCAATNATTGGGGGGGGGGTCCGGAATGGTGGGGTATTGACGAAGGACCCCACTCATGTTGTGTCACCTTTTGTATCGTTCTCCACCTGACCATGCGACAAGGCTCATTCACTTTAGCCCCTTCTCATCCTTCGACATCTGTCCATATCCTGAGTGGTGTAAATCTGTTGACATCACACGTGGATTGACATGTGTTGAATACTACCACGTGTCACTCTGATTCGGGACTTACATGTGCCTGAAATGTTGAATCAGTCTGACACTTGTCATTACCTGGTTGTGCCACGTGTTCCTAGATGACGTGGTATGCTGATGTGAGTCGGGTCGACGGTCCAAATCACATCTTGATCTGATGGTTCAGATTCAGTCAAGATTTCACACATCGCGATTTCGACACTCTTGTCGTTCTTTGTTTTTGTCACTTCAGAGTCCCGATCCACGAAACTCCGTAATGGAGTCGTATCAATGGTCCAGATCACATCTTGATCTAATGGCTCAGATTACATCGCGATTTCTCATATCACGATATCGGGATTCCTGATGTCAATAATCTTTGACATGTCCAACTCTCGATCCCCGAAACTCCGACAAGTACTGGAATCAATGGTCTAGATCAAACCTTTGATCTGACGGCTCAGCTTACATTGTGATTTTGAGAAGTTAAGGAACTCTATTCCTTTGAATCTCCAGTCAGTGAACTTACGATCTTTCCCCACGTGTCCTTCCTGATGATGGACGATCCTCCTTCTTTCAGGATTTTGTGAGCCCCTTTTCTCCTTTCACTTTAAAGAATGTGCAGGTTCTCCTCGATCCAATGGTGGTCGGACCCTGCGCTTGGATCTAACGTCCGAGATCTATTCTCCATATCTGCATGCTCCTCTTGTCTATATTGCGATCTGATGGTCATCGGGAATTCAGGATGGGATCCAACGATCATTGACGCTTCTCCTCCGAGCTTACACATCCTCCTTACTTGGAAGAATTTCTAAGTGTCAAAGGTCTCGACCTTTGATCTGTTTGTGATCCTAAGTGCGCTATCTCTCTTGAGATTTAGCAATGAGTTAACTTCATCCGTGGTGCACACCTACGCACTGCATTCGACTCTGCGCTAATTCCTCCTGAGCTTGCTTTGTTCCTGTTTTTCCATCGATGCACACTTTGATCCTGCCATCAATGACAAGTGCATACTTCCTATAAAGCATGCCAACTATCCTCTGCACTGTCTCTTCTGATCTTATTGAGCTTGCTCTGCAGCATCTTCCCAGACTACTTCTGATGCCCGTATGTTACATTCTTCCTATACTTGTGACATATTCACTGTTGTACTTGCCATCAATGACAAGCATATGCTACATGTTAAACATTTGCCAACAATCTCCCCCTTTGGCATTGATGGCAACTAAGACACCCGAAATTCTTTTCTCTCCCTTTGACGTCAATGTCAAAGAAGAGACATGCTCCCCCTGAGCTAGTGCAGTAATTTTAAGAGGCATTAGATATTCAAACAATACAAAACTCCCCCTAACAAGATGGACTCTTTTAGGTGTGAAACGAGATGACACCCAACTTCTGTCTGAGATATTCAAACGGTGTCTTGGCTAGGGGTTTAGTAAAGATGTCTACAATTTGTTCTATAGTGGGAATGTAATGGACCTGAACAATCTAATTGGTGACCTGCTCTCTCAGAAAATGATATTTTATGGGAATATGTTTGGTCTTGGAGTGGAAGACAAGATTTTTAGACATAGTGATGGCACTAGTGTTATCACAATGAATTGAGATCGGTGCAGTGTATTTTACCTCTAAGTCTGCAAGTGTCTGAATCATCCATAATACTTGAGTGCAACAGGTAGCAGCAACAATGTACTCTGCCTCTGTGGTTGATAAAGAAATGGAACCTTACTTTTTACTAAGCCAGGCTACTAAGGAGTCACCCAAGAAGAATGCTCCTCCACTGGTGCTTTTTCTCTCATCAACACAGTTTGCCCAATCTGCATCTGAA
>ML777097.1:348409-362376 GCA_009831015.1 Picea engelmannii
ATTTAGTTTTTTCTTAATTCTTGTTAATAGTTTAGTTGTTTTCTTTCTAACCCTTTACATCACAGCTGTCATGACTAGCAGAGCCCAACTAGGCATGTAAGCACTCACTTTTTGCTCACACATCGACGAAAAGAGTGCAAACACTATAAATATTCAATAGTTTCGAAATATGACCTACTCATATAGAAAATTCAATAACAATCAGTTGAAAATGACTAGTTATACAGGGGAGATTCTAACCCCAAGCTCGAAAAAGAACGCTCGTATGACTTTCTTTTGTCTAAACACAGAGTTATAGCTTTGGCCATGGTGCTAGTACACATAGAACCTTCTAATATTAAAGAACTCATGGTTCGAAAAAGAAAAGTATTCATTACTTTCCAGATGAAGGACAAAAGAAAAAGAAATTATGAAATGACAGAGCTGACCTCAATCGAATCTTAACTTCAAGGGCCTTACAAACAAGTTTTAAGCAATTACCAAAGTTTAAAACATTCGAGAAGATACAGGTAAAATCTATGTATACTTCTAGATAAAGTAACTTTGCAGGTTAAAGTAAATAACAAGCATAAAATACACTTACCTTTCAAAGTCTCCAACCAGGGTCTCTGAACGAACTCTGGCATCGAAGAGAGTTCAGTATCCCATGGCTGACTATTCATTTGGGCCGAGAGTAATAGAGGTCATATGGTCGAATCCTGTGTTTACACAAGATTTGGGTGTGACAAAGAAATAATACTCGAAATATTTCCCGACAGTTTGAGTAATGGGTGAGTAAAGGATACAAGCTGAGGCCATGTGATTGATATGAGGTGGTGAAATCATAGTGGGTACGGAGACTTAACATTAACCCTGGGTGTACACCACCAAACCTCTATTTCATATCGCAGGAAGGGTCTTTAAGACTTGTCAGTTTGCACCTGCCACCTTACTTAATGATCAGTTATGGAGGAGGATTAAGTGCAGACGAGTTAGGTCTAGACCATGCTCTTTTGGTCATTCTGGTTATGGTTTGCACTTAACCATACCCCAGTAACTACCTGAACACTTTAGTTAGCTAGTGGTCCACCTAAGCATAACCATGTCCCTTGCGCTAATCACTTAACCCCTAGTATTAATTCTATCTTAAACAAGTACCACGATATTAATGTATGGCTAGGTTATTATGGGTTATGTGTTATACGGTGGAATTTGCACAACTGGGAAAGGATTTCTATATTTTACAAAGTCAATTTCATAGACTCGCACACAAGCATGAAGAATCAAATATTAAAAGGGAAATTTAAGACTCAAATCCTAAATGTACATTTCTATATAGGTGGATATATGTATATGTATTTAATACCTATATGTAAAACTATATGTGCTGAAGAAAGGTGCTAGAAATTTTGGAGAGCCTCTTATATAAAGTTTTAAGTTATTCTCATGTAGGATTGTCCTCATGTGATGGGAAAAATATAAATATATAATCAGAATGAACATTACCACCCCTTCGTTATGAAGATTATAAGATAAATTGGAGATTAGTGCCCCTTAGAAAAAAAAACAATTATGTCAAATTTGAGGTACATTACACTTACTGTCACCGGCACTTCTCCCGAATTTGATGCCACCCTATACCATCAGTTAGTTGGTAGCCTCTTATACTTGACTCATACACATCCTGATCTTTCTTTTGTTGTTGGTTTATTTTCTGAGTATATGGAAACACCCCATGAAAACCATTGGAAAGAATATAAAAGGATAATTTTCTATGCCTATGGTAAAATTCAGTTCGAGATACGTTTGAGTTCAAGGGGGACTCATTTATTAGTTGGTTTCACAGATTCATATTGGACCGGTGACTCAGATGAGCAGAAGAATATTGCAGGTTATGTTTTCAGCCTTGGTTCAGGATCTGTCACTTGGTCCTGTAAGAAACAATAGGCTATTGCACTTTCTTCAGTAGAAGCAGAGTACCGAGCATCAATAAATTCAAGTCAAGAAGCCTTGTGGCTTCGACAGATCCTTTTAGAGTTTGGATTCTAGCAGCAGCATCCAACCAGCCTTTGGTGCGAAAATCAGAGTACCATCACGCTCGCCAGAGACCCAGTTCAACATTAGCATAGAAAACACATTGAGATACACATGCACTTCATCAGAATGCTCATTCATGATCAATTTATTGAAGTTCTCTTTTTCCCTACAGAAGATCAAATTGAAGACATTTTCACAAAGTCTCTTACAGAAGCAAAGTTTTCCAAACTTCAATCTATGTTAGGAGTTCAGAAAGTTGTCATTAAGAGGGGATAGGCTCTAATGCCTCCTTCCTTCTCCTATTGTGTCACCACTGTAAATCCTTTAATCCTATCCCAAGTTGTTCTTAAGGGGGGATGTTAGGATATTTATACACTTAGGAGTTAGTTAAGATCTACTTGGTCTAATGTGTCGTTAGGTAAAAGTGTGTTTCTTAGAGTGTTTCTTTAGTATGCATTAGTATGCATTTGTAGTTAGGAAATCTAACGGTCATGATATTTTCCCGACATAGAGTCATCTGATGATTCATACTCTCCTCGATTTTAATAGCCATTGATATGTGGCTTAGCACCCGATTGGTCCATGATATCTATTTAAAGAGCGTGGAGGTTCATTTGTCAATGATCGAATGTGAGAAAATCTCTTGTAAAATCTCTCTGTAATATTTTTCTTTTTCATTAATAAACTTCTGCAAGTTGTCATGTTGGTTGGGACCATTGATGTTTCCCCATTGTGGTTTTACCACATGAAAACATTGGTGTATTGATCTTTGATCTGGTTATGTGAGTGGTTACTAAAGGTGTTCGTCCTCTATTGGAATACCTGTCTTTTTGAACACTAGCAGAGACAACCATTTGTCTACATTATCGATGTATATCTAACCTTCAAATATAGGAATATCGAAGTTGATTTGTACCTTGAAGGGGGCAATGTCGCCATTTGAGGAAGATGTGTCGATTGTTGGTAGTCGCCAAAGTATTTGCGGAAAACTATCCAACATCTCATTCCTTTATTACGTGAGGGCTTCCTTCAACAAAATTTTGAAGGGATCTCATGTCCCTTCATATTTATTTTCTCCTGCCATGAGAGGTTTCTTGGGCATCTGAGATATTTTTTCCTCAAGAGAAACAAGCTCGACACCCAATTCTTTGTACCCTGACCTCGTTGGGGACATGCATTAAGAATGATAATGAGAAGAAATATATGATACCACTGATCCATATTTTATGATAATAACGAAATGAATACAGATTATTGTCAAAATATTCTTAACACCAAATAACAGATATACAATAAAATTGGTTTCTATTCAATAAGGAAATAAACTGAAATTGTAAAATGCAACAAAAAACAAGCTTGCTAGAATGGTGGTGGCTTATCTCTAAGAATAGATGTGACGATTTTTCTCATTCGCAAGAAAATGATTAAAATGAGGCTATGAAGGCCTTTTACAATAAACATGCATTTCAGAAAACCTACAAATCCAAAAACCTAACCCTAGGAGATGAAGTGCTAAAAGTGATGCGGGCCTTGTTTGGGTAAGTTAGTTCATCAACTTCTCGGGGTCATAACTTTTGCATACAATATCCATTTTAGGTGCACGATAGCTCATTGGAAAGGTATATCCATGGAATACACATGTTACCATCAAAATCTAAATCCATCTACAATTTGAGTGTGGAAATCCCTAAAAACGTTATTTAGTGCCTCAAAACGGCCCCACAAGTTAGGGATCCGAAAACTAGGAAAAATATGCCACACTGGAAAACTGCCAAAATGAGTCAATTGGAATAGGTGGGAGGCCACTGACTTCCATATGGATCAAAAGAGGACTCCTTACAGAGGACCACTATAGCAGAAGCAATGTCATCTGCAACAACAAAAACATTTTAGGCATGTTCAACAGAACAGACCAGGATCAAAGACTATTAGGCCAATAGCGTCTATTTGGAGGACTAGGAGCACTAGACCGAAGACCGGATGTTGGACATGTGGAGAGCCACATTACCAGTGATATTTTCTGATAGATAATCCCAAAGCGTACATATCATCAGGACCCGCTACAGTTGGAGATTTGGGCAAAGCCCACATGATACATGTAGTGAAGAACAATCGCCAGGATGAGCACCGGTCCATTGTGATCGAGATGTCAAGTAAAATCATCCATCAAACTTTTAGTATTTTTATAGATCCATGTGCTAAAAAGAGATTTATCTCTAGTTTAGTGCTAAAGAGAATTAAGGTAATGGCAGTCATGCATGATGAGTTCAGATATGTAGAAATGGCATCGGGTGCCAAACAAAAAATTGGAGGAAAGGTTACGGACTGTATCATTAACTTGAGATATTTTGTAATGAAGGAAAACCTACATGTCATGATATTAGGATATTATGACATAGTGATAGGCATGGATTGGTTGGAGTCACATGACGCGATACTTAACTGTAAGACAAAATGGTTAAATTTGATGGATGATTTGGGGCAGAGTTGAGTTATTATAGGAAGAAACCAAGGGGTGTCCTTGAGGTTTATTTCTTCCCTACAACTACACAAGAGTATGTGAAAGGGATGTGTTATCACCATAACAATTTTCAAATCAGGATCCAAATTTTGGAAATTTAGTGAAATGCTATATCACTATGGAAGCATGATAGTTTGGGGGACCAAGCTATATCCAACAACATATAGACAAATATAGCAGAGGCAAAAAAGGTATAACTCGGCGGACCATCGATCTTGAAGAAGCCTGGATCAACGACTAAGGCACATATCAAGGAATGAAGCAGCGCGGAAGACAATTATTCAAAGGTGGGCCAGCAAAACCATTATGGTTTTGTTCGTGGGCGCGTGGCACCCTAAGAGGCACATCGGGGTGAAAAGCGGTCTACCTAAAACCATTTTTTCCAACCCCCGATATCAAAATTTGATGAGGCTCAGCAGACCATAGATCACCTACTAATTTGCATTAATGTTTTCACAATGCATCTTGTCCTTGTGTTATTTTTCCACTCATATTTTCAAAAATTTTCACCAACTCTGTTAAGCTCCCATCACCTAAATCCTTCACCCAATGGATCATCCAAAATAGTCATGTACTCCACGAGTCAAAAGTTACCAAATATCCCAAGCCTATACCTAGCCTTAATTCTTATCTAAATCCCTTAGTTCCATAATTTCATTCATTTTTACCCTTATTTCCATATTCTCGTTGAAAATAAAAATATTCCTTTTATTAATCACACTTATCCTATCCACAAAGTCATGTGTTAAGCCTCATATCCCCAAAGTCCTTCGAAAATAGAAAAAAAGGGGTTTTTTATTATTAATATAAATATTTCTATATTTATATTAATATTTAATCCAATATTTAATTTATGAAATCACGTCAAATCATGGGCATGAATCTCAATTTATAATGTGGAAAAGTCAAAGGTTGGATGGAGGACGCACATACATATTGGGGATTGAAATAGAGAGGAATTTAATTATTTGAAGGTGGGCCGAGAAAAAATACCATGGTTTGTTTGGTGGACATGTGTTTTTACATGGAGCAGTTTGGATTAAACCACTCCAACCAAACCCCAATCTAATAAATGCACAATTTATCATATGTTTAATGTGCGGCATTTTTTCTAGGACTGCATTTCGACAACAAATACAAAATTTTGAATAAATGAAATTCCTCCTCACGGTGAAAAGGTTTTAGGGAGGTAAGATTTGAGTTTTATAAATTAAAGACATTAATTCTTATTTCCATGAAAAAGATTTAAATGGGAAGATAATTCTTTATCAAAAGATTTATAGAAGTAAAGGAAGAAGATAAAAGGTATTTTACCAAAGACGGTAAACTGGAAAAAACACACAGTAAATACTTTTTTCACAGAGAAACGGTAAATTGGAAAAACATTACACAGTAAATGTTTTTTACAGGGAAATGGTAATAGTAAATGTTTTTTTACAATGAAATGGTGAATTGGGAAAACAAGACATGGTTTTAAAAACCACATGCATGAATTAAATTATGGAAAGCTAATTCTATAGGATAAAAAAATATTTGGGAATTATTTTAATTTCAAATATATTATTCCCAAATATTTAATGAGAATATGGATAAATGGGATTAAATTTGAAAGAGTATAAGTTACATTTCAAAGAGAACGTGGTAGAGGAAGGAGTTGGAGCATCAGGGGAATCTGCAGGAATCATGAAACGTTTTTCTGAAAACTGTCATTTGTAATCATTGTAGAAGATGAAATGTTTCGTTTTAGTTATGGTAATCAGTTACACACCAAAGGAACTCGAATTGTATAAGTATTAGAGGTTCTGAGTGTATTAAATGGCAGGAAGAAGTGCAAGGGTACAATTCTAGTTGTTCTGAACTTCATTGTAATTTTATGGGGCTGAATTGAATACATATGCAACAACTTTGGAGTCTCTATGAAAAGATTCTAATGGTGGTGATATGGGATTTATATTCCCTCATTGTATGTGTTTCCTGTGATATTTTATGCCATATACATTTTTCTTCTGTTTAAATTGGAGAGTTAAAGGACCAAAATTCATCATTTGATGCTCTTGGCTTAAGCAATTTAAACTTTGTATGTTTCTTCTTACCCAATTCAGAATTCATTTTCATAATGCTCTGATGCAATTATCTGTTTCTCTTTCCTCTTACCACTCTAATTAAATTCAAGTTATAACTCAGATTCATTGCCTCATTTAGCCTTTATCCTCTAGATAGTTCTCCAGGCCAGTCAATGTTTTCATTCAATTTTAGAATTTTGACTCCATATCCCAAAGTGTTCCTCCCCTTCCTTCCCAACAACTTTATTAAAAACCCCCAAAATAAACCAAATCTAGCCACCGATTTCCAAAGAAAGATAAAGTGACATGAGAGAGCTCTCTCTGAGTTGAGAAGGATAGTGCCTCAACTCTAAAGCTGGTTGAAACAACTACCTCTGTCATTTGTCTATTCAGCTAGACAGATTTACAGAGTGCTAACAGGATGCAAGATATATACATTCTTAGAGCTAAATCAAAAGGGTGATCAGGAAGGATAAAAAAACCTTACTTTAGGACAACAGTTTGTTGAAATATTTACTGAATAATTACCAGGTTTACCACCTGAAAGAGAGTTGGAATTTACAATAGACTTGAAAGCTAGAACTAAACCAATAGCAAGAATGCCTTACTAGATGTCAATGCCCGAATTGCAGGAGTTGAAAATGAAATTGAAGGAATTGTTGGATTTAGGACTTATATGTCTGAGCATATCATCGTGGGGTGCGCCAGTAATTTTTGCTAGAAATAAGGATGGATCTTGGATAATTTTTCTTGACTACTGTCAATTGAAAAAAGAAATGATCAAGAACCAATATTCGTTGCTAAGTATTGAAAATCTATTTGACCAGATGAATGGAGAAACATTATTTTTGAATATTGACTTGAGATTGGGATATATTTAATTATGGATTAAGGTAGAAGATATCCCTAAGACTACATTTAAGATGATATTCAAACATTATGAGTTTACACTTTTAACATTCAGTTTGGCGAATGCCCCAAGGCTATTCATGAGTTTGATAAATGGGGTGTTCTGCGAATACTTGGACAAGTTTTTTCAATTATTTATTGATGACATACTAATTTATTCTTGGATGAAATAAGAGAATGACTAACACCTGATATTGGTCCTACAGTGTCTATGATAAAACAAATTATACAGGAATCTATCAAAATGTTATTTTTATCAATCGAAGATTCATTACTTGGGACATATCATATCTGGTGAAGGTATCATTGTGGATCTAGCAAAAGTAGAGGCCATTATGGAATAACCAACACCAACAAATGTACAATAACTATGTATCTTTATGGGTTTAGGAGGATATTACAGACGGTTCATTGAAGGTTTTTAGAAGATAGAAAATATAATCATGAAATTGCATAAGAAAAACAAGAAGATCGTTTGGACAGAGAAATGCATTGAAGCATTTCAAAATATTAAGGAGTTGTTAACAAAAGCACTGATACTTAAGGTCCCCGACGTGGACAAATAATTATTGGTATGCACAGATGCATCCAAGGAAGGTTTAGGAAGAGTTTTGATGCAGTATGGTCGAGTGATTGCTTACATTTCAGGAAAATTGAGAAATCATGAGGAAAACTATGCAACACACAACTTGGAGTTGTTAGCAATTGTATATGCCTTACGAGTATGGAGACATTATTTAATTGGAAAAAAAATTAAATTAAATATAGATCATTACGGATTACAACATATCTTTACATAGAGCGACCTGAATGCATGACAAAGGTGTTGGTCAAAATTACTTAGTGAATACGATTTTGAGATTACTTACATTAATGTAATGATGAACAAAGTGACATATGCGTTGAGTTAGAGACCACGCATATTCTTGATAATACCTCTTAAGACAAATATTTAGAAAAGATTCTAACTTTACAGAAAGACTATGACTGGTATAAATAATTTAAGGATAATATTGGATAAAATTCCACGATGGTATCGAAGTATGAAGGCTATTCATTGGACAATGACATATTGCTGAGATATAACGACATAATCTATGTACCACCTAATGATGAATTGATAAGTTTGATCTTAAGCGAAGCTCATCAACCGATTTACATGGCTCATCTAGGAGTCATGAAGATGAAGGCATACCTTAAGCCTGTATTCTTCTGGAAAGGAATGAAAGCGGACTTAGTTAGTTACGTGGTGAGATTTCTAGAATGTCAGGAAGTGAAGGATGAAAATAAACATCTAGCAGGTTGTTACAACCTCACGTTATTCCTAATTCTAAATGGTAGGTCATTTCGATGGATTTTATTGTTGGATTTCCACTGATGACAAGGAGACACGATTTGATTTTCATGGTAGTTGACACTCTGATGAAGAGTGCATACTCTATTCCAGTACATACAATGTATCAAGTGCTAGACATAGGTAGAGTTTCCTTCAAAAATATTGTGAGACTACATGGAGTACCAAGAAGGATCATATCTGATTGAGGATCGATGTTTATAGGATGGTTTTGGACTATTTTCCAAGAGGTATTCGGAACAAAACTAAAATTTAGTACAACATATCACCTAGAGAGAGACAGACAAACATAAAAAACGAACGAGATTTTGGAGGATATGTTGTGTATGTATGTAATGGACCAACAGAAACATTGGTAAGACTGTTTTCCACTAATATATTTTGCATACAACAATATTTACCAGAGTACGATTAATATGGAACCATTTGAATTTATTTATGGGCCACCATGTCATGCATCGTTGAGTTGGGATCAACTTGAGGATAGGGTATTGGTAGGACTAGAAGTGATCCAAGAAATGGAAGAACAAATGCAATAGATAAGACAGAGGATTAAAGAAGCACAATATGGATATAAGAGTTATTTGGATGCACATCATGTTGACCTCATTTATAAAGTTGGAGACAAAGTTTTATTGGAGGTAAAAATTCACAAGAATTCGATCAAATTTGGAAAGGGTGCTAAACTCTCTCCTAGATTTGTGGGTCCTTTTGAGGTTGTGGAAAAGAAAGAACCTATGGCTTGTCAACTAGCCTTGCCTGATTCTTTGAGGCATATGCATGATGTATTTCATGTATCTGTTTTACGACATTATGTTAGTGATCTGTCACATGCTATTGACATGAGTTCTTTGCAAGTGTTAGATGTGGGTTCTCTCATGGAGAAGCCAATCTGCATTCTATACCATCATATTCGACAGCTACAGATTCAAATACTAGAGGTGTGGCAGTGTCCCTATCACATCCTACTAGAACTCTCTATGTGGTCTGAACCGTAGGTTGACGATTACCTAGTTCAAGTGGTCCACTATGTCACGAGGTTGGACAAAGACAATTTCTCACAAATATTTATAATGGGCGCACAATAAGGCAGATTCCTTATTCCTTAGAATCCCTTAGTCTCTCACAAGCTCGACCGAGTGTATTGTTGAATCCAAGGGTCGGAAAAAATTCCAAAACCAGTCTAAGGAGAGTGGCACCATTGGAGGACAGAGGTCTGTCTTGAAGGACACATCGCATAATTAAAACTCGAGTCAATAAATCTAGTTGGCCTAGAAAAAATTGAAATGTTTGGACTTTGTTAGAATAAAATAATTAATTAAAGAATAATTTATTAATTATAAATACTAACAAAATTATAGGCATAAGTCTAAGGCTAAGTCTGTGTCTAAATTTAAATACAGGATTAAATGAATTATGACATAAGTTAAAATATTTGAGAATAATCAAACTATCTGAAAAAAGGGGAATAAAATTTAAAAGGTTAGATAAAATGTACATGTGTGCATCAAATTAATAAAATGGATTTTTAAAATAGAAGAAAAAACAATATGAGAGAATAGGTATACACATAGAATAGTATATAGAGTCAAACTACACTAAGTCTAACTAGAAGAAGACTCCTAATCAAAGTCGAGCTAAGATCTAGTTACGAGACACTCATTAAATGAGAATTTGGGGGAAAAAGGGACAACTAAGAGAAAACAATAGGAATACATTGGGGAATGTGAGGGAAATTGACTTTTTAAATAAAATAAAAATGGTAATTGCTTGTCCAACTTGGGGAGAGTGTGACAAGTGTGTGGGCGAATAATCCAAATTAAATTAATTAAAAAGATAATTAATTGTGCATGAGGACATGTGTCATTGGGGATTTTTCTATAAAACAAATGTGAGAGAAAGGAAATGGATCTCACTTATTCTTGGTAATGTTATGTTACCAAAAAATTTTGGACTGTATTTTACTTGTGAGAGTTGGTATACCAAGCTTGTAGAAAGAGTGGAAGATCTTCCTTGCGAGGAAATCCTTGGAGATATTGTTTGTGGGTTTATTTTGTGTGGCCCCTTTGTGGATTAGAGGGTTAAGGGGGAAGAAGAGTACCCCTAGCATTGGTTGGGAGGTACCAGTGAAGTATAGGATTTTTCCAGTAACGGGAAGGAAAGTATTAGTGTGAAGGATTCATATCGAGGCTCAACAACAACAATTATGTTCTGGTTACGGTACAAAAATTTAATTAATTGTTAAGTTATTGAAATTATTCAGACTAAATTGTAACGACTTTACACTGGGTCGATTAGCGTATTACTTAAATTCGGTAATATTTGTATTTATATGTTTATTGTAATGAATGGAATTTATTTGGTTATTTTTTTTAATTCTATGGATATTGCTACATAACTTATTAATTGTGATTTTATGGATTCATGTTCATCACAACCAAAAATTGGAATGAATGGTGTATAATTTACGCACTAGTTAGAAAAAGTATAATATATATATATATATATATATATATATATATATATATATATATATATATGAAGTCTTGATAAATCATGTGCTTAACTACTTGAATTCCTCATTGTATCATGGTTAAATTAGATCTTGGAACGAATTTAAACTTACTTCCTTAGTGTGGAAGAGACTTGCAATGGTGATCCTCTCCATGTACGAAAAAAGGCCTGACAATGAAGAAACACAAGAACAATTTGATGACTTGCATATAACATTCCTATTTCTGTATATTCAAATTCTGGTTGATAGAGACATTTTTCTAAGTAATATGAGATAGTTGATCCAAGATTGAATTAAATGTGATTTATGATTAAGTTTTAGTGAAGTAATTTATTCTCCTTCGAATTCCTAGGAACAAGTTATTTTTCTCTCATCTATAAACATTGGAATGACAAGGATAAAACTCTAACAATGGATATCTAATACATCAATCACTACAAGTTATGATTAAATGTTCGGAAAAAATATAGCTCTCTTTTGTAATAATACAAGACTAACTTAGATATAAGTTGTGATCTTATGTTGAAGTCCACTAAAATTCGATCGATGTGATTAATAATAATTTAAGATTACGATGAAACTAGCATGGCTTGAAATAAATCTTCTTTCTTATTCTTCAATCAGATTCTTAAATGGATGATCATGAAGTATTTATCAGTTGGTACTCATATTTTTGGATGTTAATCGAGTTCTCTGTCTATTTTATGAGAAGAGGATGATGACGAACCTTTTTGTCCCTACAATGACGATTGTGTTTTTGATAAAATCATTTGAATTTAGGATTTTTTTGTTGTATATCCAATGATCGCTTTAATTCAATCCTTACTTAAATTTCAGAACTCTTGAACCTATTGATACCATTGATAATTATTGCATGAATATTTTTAATCTTTTCATCGAAGTGTTAACCCAACTTTTCGCCAAGCTTTTATGTCTCATTTAATTCAAAAATATTCATTTAAAGGGCCTTCCTCATCAATCGCGTCGAAGGGGATTGAATTTCAGAATGACAGTTCAACTACATTAGATGTTAATTGATCACATCGTTCCTCCCATTTTGTTTCCTAGCATACCTCTCTTCTTCATTAATTTCTGTATAATATGTAAGCTAAAGATATGTCTTTTAATGACTGTTTCCTCGTTTATTTCTTGGAGTATTCAGTATGAGTGAGGAATGAAGCCACGTGATCCCTCATATTTCTTTCGATTCTTTTATCGTTGATTCTACTATCTTGTTATCATTTTATTTTCCATCTCGCCAAGTATTGTTATATCTCAGTTTGAGTGATTACTATTGACGTTGTGTGCACTATTTTGGTAGGGTGATTTTATATGTAAGAGATTAGTAAGATTAACTTTTGAACTAGACTACTACTACATCTACTCTACTACTTGATCAAGTAGAACATGTGGTTTCACGATTTAGAGTAATCAATCTGGAGATTTAAAAATTGTGTGTTAATTACCTTAACCTATCACGGATATTATAACTTCTCGCACCTTCATTTAAGGAAAATACAAAATCACCAACTCATAATTTATTGATTCCTAATCTAAGATAATTAATTCCATCCAGTATCAATTACTCGGAATGAGAACGTAACATTCTATTTGGGTTACAATAAGAGAGGATGTAGAAAATGATTAACTCACGTCCTGATTCACGTTTGAATAATGATTTAAAGTTGCGCTCAACCACACCTTAGAATGCGCACGACCTTACAAAAAATCTATGAATTCTTCTCAAAAAACAATTGGAGCAATCCTTCATTGGTGAGGTGTTATCTTGGGCATTTCTACTTAGTTAATCTTTATACCCTCGTTTTTATTTATCTGACTTTGCAAGTGAAAATGTTTGAAAGAGTGTAATTTATTTGTTTAGTTGATATGCATAAGGTATATCATTTACTGATGTATGTGGTTTTTTAAGGATAAATAATATTCATTCTAAGTGATGATATAGAGGTTAACACATTAATTGGTGAATTTGGACATTGGATTTTTAATGCATAATTAGATATAAGTGAATACTTATATTGTATCCTAGTATTAATTTTCGGTATTAAGACTTCTTGTGGCTTAATAATTTAATTTATTTTTAACAAGTATGACATCAACTCATACGACAAAGACAAACTAAAATATTTAAAAATATTGGTTCAATCAATCAATGAACAACTTAGATTGTAATATTGTATCAATTGCTTCTTTTTACTATATGAGTATAATTTTCTAAGAGGAATTTCCCTTCTATATGGGACTTGTTGGGTATGTGTTATATTCTTTGCACGAGTAGTAGTGTCTGAGCGCTTGCGCCGGGTGCGTAGGGGGGTTAGAGGAGGGGTGTAGGGGGGTGGAACCCCTGCGCGGGGGTTCGGGGGCAGCGCCCCCGAAAAAACATTTTGGGCCGACATATTTTCGTCGGTTTCGGGCCGACATATTTTCGCCGGGCCGACATATTTTCGGGACCACGTGATATTAGGTGGTTTTTCGGCACATGGTTTTTTGCCGATGGTTTTCTATTTCCGGTTAAGGAATTAGGGTTTTGGACTAATCCAGGTCATTGGGTTAGGGTTTTGGATGCCGCTG
>ML777097.1:366112-384240 GCA_009831015.1 Picea engelmannii
CAATATAATATATGCTGGTTTTCCCGGTTTGAGTTTCCAGGTGAAAAATCTCTATGTAATGTTTGTATTTGCCATTGTATATTTTATGTTCTTTTCTGAATATCAGTTTGCAGTAGATATTGTACAAGGTTAGAATTTACAGGACTCTTCAATTGAAGGTTATTTAAAAGTATAAATTTATATAAAAATATAAATTTCCTTTTTAATATATTTTACAAATACTTTAGAAGCTCAGTAAATTTGGGTTGTTTCATATAGTGAGCATTGAATCTTTTGATTGTGACATGATTAAGTATCGTATCGTCAAATTTCAGTATTGAGGATAGGCTAGATTTGGTTATGGAAGAAGATGTATCCATGTTGTTGAGAACAGTTTCCAGTCTTGAGACCTTAAATTGTCAAATCAATCGGATGAATCGTGGACTTGAGATTTGATTATGTGTCTTCGAGATCAGAGGAAAATTATGCAACTTGGTACCCTACAAAATTTTTCTCTACATAAACCTCCCTGTCGACATTATGCAACCTATAATTTGTATATTTTATTTTGTATTATATTTCCTTAGAGATGGACAATTGAGGCTAAAATCCCATTTTGTAACATGATTCACATTTTGTACATAATGAACATTGATGATGATGATGATGATGATGATGATATATATATGTGTGTGTGTGTGTGTGTGTGTGTGTGTGTCTTTATTATGTACATGTAAAATTATTCATGCTTCTGATTACAGTGAATGATATAAATTCCAATCTAACACATAGCTAGAAAATGCATCACATAATGAATTGCAATTTCTTTGAACATGAATATAAGTGATATAATCAAAATTATTCTCCAGCAAAGATACCCAAAGGAAACGATGATGTAACATGGGGTCATGAATACAAAATTATCCATTTAGCCGAGACATTACCAACTGAGCATCCAAATAACCTTCTAAGGAATAAATTCCATTTGCAATGGCATCACAAAGTAATTAAAAAACAACGATGTATTCAACCACATTATTAATAGATGGGCTGGGACAAGAACCTCCAGAAACAACTAATTGTCATGTAGGAAAATAGATTATCCAAGTGATGAAAGAAAGGTTTTGAGTGTGATGACTAGTTCCATCAGGGAACCCTGTGAAATAAGAAGAATCTCGTGACATCTACCAACCAAGAATAGGCACCATAAACACCTCTAATGAAAAAATATATCTACAATAATACTAACTAAAAAATGTACAATAATTACAAGGGGAACGCTTAAGAGTGAATGCTCAAGAATAATAATTATTAAGATAGAACCCATTTTTGGCCTCAAAACCCACATTTCCTTCAAAATAATCCAACACATTAGATCATTTTCAAAGGGCATGTCTCAAAATGTAAGGGGCATGTCACAATGGATTGAACTTTCCTACCCCCAAGGTTACTTCTTTCCTCATGGTCGTAAACCAAAACAAGGTCACCTTCAGAGAAGATCCTTGGGTGCACAAACTTGTCATATTGACTCTTAAGTCATTTCTTATGTGCCTCATTTGCAGTGGTGATAGTAGGAAATTTCTCATCAATATGTTTCAAGTCAGAAAGGTGTGCTTCCATCTCAGGGGAGTTAGGTAAAAGCTCTACGACAATCTTAAGAGAAGGTATTTCACATTCAATCTGTAAGACTCCCTCCAATCTGTGAATGAGTTGGAACGGTGAAAATTTAGTAGCATTCTTAACCATAGTTCGGTATGCCCATAAATTTGGATAGATCATGATGTACCAATTAGACTTGATCGCATTAACGGTATGTTGAAGAATGGTCTTGAGACACTTATTAGTAGCCTCAACTTGCCCATTCTTATCTGGGTAATATGGAGATCAATGCTCCTGCCTAAAACCCAATTCTGATGAAAGATATGAATCATTTTTTTATGGAAATTACTTCCATGGTCATTGGTACTATATTTTGGAATGCCAAACTGAGAAATCACCTGATTGAATATAAAAATCACAGCAGTCTCACCATCGCTTGAAAAAGTAAGCAGGGCCTCAGCCCACTTTGTGAGTTAGTCGAAAACCACGATGATGTAATGATGACCCCTAATAGAAGTAAAGTGTCATATCATGAAATAAAAATCCCCCTTAGTAAAATGGATGATTCCGATGAATCCAAAAATTGGAGAAGGATGTGCATAAATCTTACGAGTAAAGACGTGACATCGATGAAATGTTTTGACCACCTCAATACAATCTTTGAACATTGTCACCCAAAACTATCCAATACATAATATTTTTTGGGATGTTTCGAACCCAGTGATATGACCTCCACATTATCCACTATGAGATTCATTTAAGATGAAATTTTCTTCTTCGAGAGTCAAAAAATGACGTAAAATCAAGTCTACACCATGACGATACACGGTATTGTCGATGATGATATAGTTTTTTCCTGAGGTAGAATATTTTGTCACTCATATCTTGAATATTGCGGGGATAAATTCAACATCTGGAGATACATAAGAATTTATTCATACCAAGGATCAATAAAATATACCAGGAAGAAATATTCATTCGTGATGGATTCCTCAAAAATATCCTCTTTATCTTCTCTTGGAAACTCCGACATCATCTCTAAAAAAACAAGCAACTGTTTGGACTTTGTCAATGCAAAGTCTAATTCAAATTAATGCATAGTAACAATTCATTTTTTTATTTTATGTCGATGATATGACGATTAAAAAAATACTAGAAAGGATTAGGATCTGCAACACTAGTAGTTTTACAAAGGAGAATGTAATTTCAGAGTCTATGGATAGCATGGTTGGTTATAGAAGCTAGTTTCTCAACATGGCAATACGATAACTTAGCATTGACCAAACCATGAATTAGGTAATAAATTATGTTCTCGACAAACACATCATATTCTTGCACCAAATCCATACCCACAATTGATCCAAATGATGCTAGGTACAACAAGAAGTCATGAGTAAATTGGGTGGACGAGGGAGATTGGAAGACATTAGAGCCTTTTTCAACACATCCAAATATCTTTGTGTTAGTATCCCATTCAAAATGGACCCATTTTTTCAGCAAACACATGAAACCCTTAGTCATATCAGCATAGTTAAGAATGAAACGTCATGAGATTCTTTAAAAAAGGAGGTATAGTCACAGATCTCTTTAGGAGAATGATCTACACCAATGAGCACAATTTCCATGACGTTTTTTATTATTCAACATTTTGATAGGTATCGTTTATGAGATATTGGCCATATTCCCTTAAGAAGAAACACCATTCTTTACTAAAGGGTTCATGGTTCTATCAACATTATCATTCATGTGTACATGAAACTCTCGTCTTTCAATATGATCCATATCTAGAAGGAAATGTGATCAATGATGTAAATACCCCCAGGGCCTCTCCAAACCTGTTATTTCCTCTAGAATAGCCTCATCAAAGGGAAATACCATCTTAATAAAATCAGTATAATGAGAAGAGTTATCCTCCCAAATGGAGATCAGAAGATCATTAACATCCTATGTCCAAAGAGGAGTTGATCCAAGTCTGAAGTGGCCTTTTGGATGGCTAGATAGAAAAATCTATTACAAACAACATCCTTTCCATTATTTCATGATTGATCCCTTCTACTGAATCATACATGGATGGCAGAATCCAAGGATCCTCAAAGTACATCATTCTAAAATCATGCACTTGGGATACGAGAATCATTACATGGGAACCATATATTAATGGGATGATATATCTTGGTTTTGTAGCTAATTCTAAATGACTAAAATAAAATTGGTATATCGTCATGACTTTTCCTTCATGAGGAAAACAAGTAACCTGGAAACCTGAATATATGACAACAGTCATGGCATAAGTCCAACTACGACCTAACAAAAGGTTGTAGTCGAGGGAGCGTCGACTACTTCCACCTCAACATACAAGGTTTTTCCTTCTAATTGTACAGGGAAGGAGGAAAGTACCCCATGGGGCCAAAAGGAATGACCATCAAATGTATTCAGAAGATTAGGGGATGGAGAAATCTTTGGAGAGATGATAACTTTCCAATAAGAAAGTGACATGACACACGTATATTCTCCCTCATCAACCACCATCACAAGAATTTTATTTTTGGAATACACCAATTGAATCTGAAATGTGACATGATAAGGGAGGCGATGTTTGACATTAGAGGGGTCAAGCATGATTATTTTTTATCTACGAGAATGAATATCCCTAATAACATAAAGGAGAGCACTCCATTACATCGAAAAACTTTGTATCACCTTGAGAGTGGACATGGAACAAGGCAATTGCAAGAAATATTCCACAATCGAATAATTTTGAGTGTCCCTGGCATTTGGATTATGTGAAGCCCTCTCGGACACACCCTTTGGTATGTGATGCATATCATCACTCATAGAAGGATTCTTGATATGAATAGTCCATTGCTACTGAGAGGGTTCTTTATTCTTTGAAACAGACTTGATATTATCGTAATTACACACCCGAGTATAAAGATAGCATCCAATATAGGCATGTAGAGATTCTATGGTTTTATGTCCAGTGGAGAAGTACCTTGGTTACCCCCCTACATACTCCTAGCATTAGATGAATATCATGAAGCCATATTTTTTCTGTGATGAAACAAATTGGTCAAGATGACAGGTTGCTTCTATGCCAACAATCTTTGGGATTCTTCCATATTGGGGAATTAATGAGTGAGCTGATATTCCTTGAAAAGTTTACAAGTAAAATTAACCTCCCTCTTTTCCATCTTATCCCCACTAGAACTAGACTCTCATTTATTGAAATTTTAATTATTATTTACCCTCCCTTTTGATCCTTACCCTTTCTTTTAATGTTAGGTTGTTGGATACATTTTGGGTTCATCATTTACACACTATGTACTTATAACATTTGGGAGGGGATGGTTGAATAAGAATCTTGAATAGTCGCAGAATATGGGATTCAGAGATGTATCATCTAGTTTGAGACCAATTTTGTGGGTGATCTTTGAATATAACCTATAATGTCATCGACAGGAGGTCTGAGATTCAGTTTGGAAGGGTTAGTGTTTGACTGTGGCGCATCCACAATGATTTCATAAAGGATCCTATACTGAGAATAAATCAGATCTATATGTTGGGCGTTGAATATATATTCTTAATATATAGTTACTCTAGAAGTGGAAACGTCTTTGGAAATATAAAGAAAAAAATACTTCAAACACCACTCCAAGAGGAATTTTGGAGGGATGGATTCCTTAATCATTCTCTTTCTTCTCTTCCACTCCTAAATATGATCAGATATATGAGTGGCCATATTTTATCGAAAGGTCGACAACAGATTAATGCCAACATCATAGTGAACTGGGAGTTTAAATTGATTGATAAACACTAACGCCAAGTCATGAAATGTGTGATAGGATGTCTCCTTCAATTAAATACACCACTTAGAAATGAATCTGGTAAGAGTACATTGAAAAGTACATAAATGGATATAATAATCATTCAACGAGTTGGACAAACACCACATGTGAAAAGTCATGACATAATCACTAGGATATTCACCAACGTTTCCTTCGAATTTGGGAATAACGACTAGTTAAGATCATGAAAGACGAGGTTATTCATCAATTTTGAAAGATATGGTAAATTAAGAGTTTATATTAAGGGGATACTTGGTTGTTAAATTGTAATCCTTACTCCCTAGGGTGTACCCCTAGGTTGGTTGGAGTAAGAAAAAAAAGAGCCTGGATTTTTACTGGAACCAGGTTTCTCGGAAGAGTTCTCTTAAAATCCAAGGTTTTGGTAAGAAGGTTGAAAAACTTGATCATAAGTAGGTAACCCCCCTCCAAAATGGTTATTGAACTGAAAAATGTGATTTCCTAGTCAGTGTCCCATGTGTTGGAACAAATCCAAATGATGGGTTCCAATATGATTGGAAAGGTTTTCCCTTAGAGACATCCCTAACAAGGAAAATGGATTTCTCCCAAACCTGCCTAAGGATGTGAGGGGTTTGTATGTAGATGACGTGTTGACATATTGAAATTAATTTCTTAGGGAAGGGACTCATCACATAACAGGCTTAGGACCTGAGGATGGATAAAACCCACTCCCGAGTAAGGGGTTTGATGGATATATGTGCCCCCCACCTCATGAAAAATATTGTAAGGGATTCGAAAAACCCATGACACTAATGCTAGAAACTTGGGGAGTCAGTTGAGATCTAGCTGACACGTTCTACATGCCAAATGACAATATTCCAAACACAAAAGTGTTAGATACCAAATCTAATGATGAAGAGGCCACACTCAAAGGATGAGTTGACCCTATTAATCTGAAATATCCTTAGATTCTTATTAATATTCTAAATACATAAGAAACATCTACTTGACATTTGAAATAAAATGATCACTTGATTGTATGAAAATTACATGTGAAACACTTATCTAACCAAATCCACTTTAATGAAAAAATGACTTACAAATAATTGAGCTTGAAATGAACAAAAATAATGAAATCACATACACAAGTTGGAAAACGGAGTTCACCCAATTTAGGCTACCTCTCCACGTCTACTTCCAATAGAGACCTTCTTTTATTAATCCTCAAATACTTGCATTTTACAATGACCTTTTTACATGTTGCTCAAATGTAGAAATGGAGTGCATTGTTGGATTCCTTTTGAAATATCGTGCAAAATGAGCATACAATTCTTGAAATTCCATTAAGGAACCATTTGGAATGATTTACGATGTAGCCCCAAAATTTAGGTACCCTCGGGTATGGATTATGAGAGAAAAACTCTGCATTAATGTGTCTGTACAACCTCGGTCCACACACCCATTAAATAGGGTGTGTTCCCTTAACTTACCTCTAAAATTTGTGGCAAGATTTAAATGCAAAGTGGTTGATTTCATAACCAAACCTGCACCAGAGGTAGATTGGTTAAGGCATAGAATTATATATGGTAGGTCATGGGTTTGAGCCCCATCAAACACCATATATTTTGACATTTTTGGTGTTTGGTTATACATTTATATATATATATATATATATATATATATTATATATATAGTATATGGTTTAAATATATACTATATGTGTGTTTGTGTGTGTGTGTGTGTTGGTTAATCTATTATCCCTTCTGTGAATTCAGTGTGGGTTACATGGTATATTATATAAACCAAGGGATAGGGTTGAGGGCTTAGGACCTAAGCCCTTTTTCTCCCTTTCAAATCTTAACACAAATTTAAATATAATGTGTACCACATATAGGTTAAGAAACATAGTATGGAACATTAATAGTATGGATTGTGTAATACCTTTGTGAAGTTATCGAGGTCATGGATTTGACCCCCATCAACTCCATAATTTTACATAAATTTAATCATTATATGCCAATGGGAGGTTACCACATGGTAGCCTCTCATTGGTTGAACATTTCCACTTGTCAATATGTGATTGGTCCAATTGGACTGTACCTTGCCTAGTTACTTTCCAACTCATTTTCCTAGTCAACATATTGTCGACCCACTTGGAAACTTGGGGTGTGGCCATGTAGTCTGTATGGTCATGCCACATGTCACCCTTTTAGTGGTGACATGTGTCACCCTTTTATACCTTTGGCTTTGAATTTTACATGTTTGACTTGAAGTTTGACCGCTCATAACTTTTTCATATAGACTCTCTTTGAGGTGAAATTTGCATCGTTGGAAAGCTAGCACCAATATCTATGCATTGATGGTGTATTTTGGAGAGTTTGGGATGGTATTATTTTGAGCATTTATGGACCATTATGTACCTCTATGGACGTTATGAATTCTCCTGGACCTCTATGAGCATTTTCAAATCCTCCTGGATAATTCATCCCCATTGGAAGACTTTTGGACCACCAATTTTTTTTATTACTAAACAGCTAAATGAAGGTATATTTCCCTCACCCTTCCGATATCCATCCATTTTTATTTACTTGTTTTTAACCCTTTAATACCAACTCAAATATATTCCACATCACCTCACTGTGAATTTCTGAATCTTCTGTCGAGAATGACATCTTCCCATAGCCCATCTAAATATTATAGAGAAAAGTCATCAACTCCTAGAACTTTAATACTTTCCTCTTCATACATAATCATAGGAGGCTCATAAAGCTTCAAACTCTCAAAATTTACCACTGAATACATTTTCATGTGGATTGGTAGATATAAACAAAAGGCATTAGTACCAATATTTTGCAAGATCTTGAATGGACCATATTGGATTGTCTTAACTTTTTACCTTCACCTTTCATTCTATGTTTGTTGATATGTAATCATACTTGACCACCAACTTCAAATTTATGATCAACCCGATGTTGATCATTCCTTGCTTTGTACTTGTCTTGGCTCTTCTCCAATTGTTCCTATACTGCTTGATGTACCTGTTGAATCTTTTGAAAAAACCTTTTAGATTTATCTATATCATCTTTTCCATATTATTTACCTACTTCTTCAAAGAAAAATTCCATAGGTGACTTAGGAAAGTACACCAAGAATACTTCAAAAGGATTTTTCTAAGTATATAAATGCATGGCACGATTATAGGAATGTTGTATATACGGTAACTATTCATCCCATAACTGAGTATGATTTTTGTAGTATCCTTGAAGTAGATGTACCATTGTTGTATTTACCATCTTTGTTTTTCCATCTATCTGTGGATGGAATTTTTTTCTCTTCTTCAACGTAGTTTCTATTAGCTCCCATAAGTGACACCAAAACTTTCCCAACAAGAAAGAGTCTCGATCTGATATACTAAATGTAGGAAGTCCAAAATGAACCCATACATTAGAAAAGAACATTTGTGTTGTCTTTTCAGTTGTGACATGTTTCTTGCATGGAATCAAAATACACATCTTACTGAATTTGTTCACCATGACATATAGATAATAAAGACCTATCCTAGATATCAGAAAACCTCCTACAAATTCCATGGAGATACTTTCCCATGGCTGAGAAGGTACTAGAAGTGGCATATATAACCTTATCATTTTGTTGCTAGGATTACTTGTGGCACACATAACACACCCTTTGATATACTTGGAAGTTGTTTCATTAATTCGAGGCCAATAACAATATATTTGTAACTGTGCTAGTGTATTACAAACCCCAAAATTACCAGAGATGAGTTATGCATGAGCTTCTTTAACTGCATTCACTCTTACATCTCTTGGTATACATAGTTTTATTAGATAATATAACAAATTTTCATTCATATAATAATATGATTGTTCATTGACATGAGTTAATGCATCATATACTTCTTTAAAATATTCATCCCTAGAATATCGTTCAACATAAATTTCATGTGCTAAAGGATTATACCTGAGTATTGTAGATGCATTAATTAATGGTATTGACAACATATATGCAACCTTTTTATGAATACCCTTGTTATACTTAATTAAAAAATGAAATTGTTGTAGAAAACCCATCCAGCTGAAGTGTCGTGACTGTTGTAGCTTGGATTGTGACTCTAAATACTGTAATGGATGATGATCTATCTGAATTATTGTATCCTTTCCCATTAAGTAATTCTTCTATTTATTTACAGTTTCTCCCAACATGTATAGTTCTTTATCATATGTTTGATAGTTAATCCCATCTTGAGTGAAAGTTTCATAATGATAACATATAGGTTTACCTCATTGCATCAATATTTCTCTCATGGCATATATACTTGCATCAATTTGAATCTCAAATGGTTGATGTAGATCTGGCAAAGCCAAAACCGGTGTGGTGTTGATCTTTTCTTTCAATGTCTCGAAGGATTTTGGTTGCTTGCCTCCCCATTTAAAGACATTTTTAACACTTTTTAATGCATGTACATGTGTTTTTATGTATGAGAAATTAGCAATGAATTTTCTCTAGTACTGTACTTCTCCTATGAAGCTCCTAACTTCGGTGGTAGTAGTTGGCTTGGGAAATTTTTCAATGACTCCTACTTTTGCAGGATCAATCTTTATCTCACCATTCCCTACAATGTATCTCAAATATACTAGAGAATTTTTTCCAAATTCACATTTAGATAACTTGATATACAACTTTTCCTTCTTCAATAGTTCAAAGATTGTCTTGACATTCTTTATATTATCTTCCCATCTTTGACTAAAAATCAATATGTCGTCTAAATAGACAATAAAAAAATCATCTATGTAGGGTATCAACATATCATTCATTACTCTCATAAATGTTGATGGTGTGTTACATAACCCAAATGACATAACCAACCATTCAAACAAGCCTTTCTTGGTCTTGAAATATTTTTTCAATATGTCACCTTATGCAATTATGATCTAATGGTAACCACTTCTCAAATCCAACTTAGTGAAATACACAACATTATTTAAGTGATCTAATAGGTCATCTATTCTAGGAAGAGGATAACGATTCTTTACCGAAATCGTGTTCAGCGCTCAAAAATCAATACACATCCTCCATGTGCCATATTTATTCAAAACTAATACAATAGGAGAAACACACAAAGAGTATATTGGTTAGATGATTCCTTTATCGAGAATCTCCTGAAATTGCTTATTTATTTATGCATTCTCGATCATTGATGACATGTACATTCCAATGTTCGAAAGAGGAGAATCTTGCTGCAAATATATTCCATGTTTAACCTCCCTTTCAGGAGGAAACCTTGTGGGTTCCTAAAAAAAATCATCATAATTAGATATGATGTTGATTAAATCATGTTTATGATTTGGATCACAACCTGATAAAGTGTCTATTATATGTTCTTCTTTATGTTTCACTATCATGAGAAAAAAAATTTATGTTCACTCACAAGTCTCTTCGGTTTCCCTGTTCTCACTAAAGAAAAACCAGTTTTGATGTGATGATATATAACAATATATTCAATCCCTTATATGAAAATATGTAATTTATTCTCTTCTTGATAGAATACATCCTTCCTGTCAAATATATATGGACTACCCAAGACAATGCTACAAACAAAAAGAGGCATAACGTCTAACTTGACCTCATCAAAGAACTTAGTTTTTATTGCAAATCTAATCTTACATTGCTTCATTACCTACAACTTAGCATCATCACACACCCAACCTAATGAATATGTATTTTTGTGAGGTGTCATGTTCAAACCCAACTTCTTAACAATTTCTTTAGTTATTGGGTTAACTTGAGATCTACTGTCAAATAAAGTATCTACCTTGGTATGCTTGAATATAACTCTGAAATTTTTGGGCATAGGCCCATTTTTGAGAAAATCATGACGTGGGAGAAATACAACTGGTAGGAAAAGCATCACTTGGAAAGAAAATGTGCATACATAGGAGGAAATCTTGTGAGGTGTGCATGCAAGAAGACCTAACCATGCCAGGGAGAGGGTTTTGGTAAGAGGAGGTAAGGTTTGGTAAGCCAAAAACATGTAAAAATAGGTACCTATGAGGTCTAGGTGGGGGGTTGGTTGTTGTTGTTTTTGTGATTGTCGTTGGTGTTGTTCAAAGACTATTATTGGTTTTGGTTCGATTTTTTGGTTGTGCTTCGGAAATGTCCTTAAAATTCAATCTAATATTGTAAGTTGTTGAGTTGAGGAGAGAAAATAAGGTATATATTTAGGGTTATATCACAGGACAAAGAGCCTAATTTGATCTACTCTGCCTCATTGTAGATCTTGACCCGTTTTATGGAGAGTTGTAATGCACGTGACGTTGTAGTTTTGGAAACACCATAATAAAAGAGAAGAGAAGAAAAATCTTTGTGGACGTATCCCAGGAGGGGGTGAACCATGGTATATCATGTTTTATGTGATGGAATATTGTGTATGGCCTTTTGTTGATTAAGGTTGGTTGTCATTGATGTCAACCCTTGAAGAAAGTCTGGTAGAAAATTTTGGTAGCACAAATGTTTGGGTAATGGACCCAAGTTTGTTTGATGTAAAGATGACTCATTATTGTCTTATCGTGGTTGATAAGAAGTAAAAATTGATGAACTCCAAAGTGGTCTCCTTATGGTGAAATCTCTCATCGGAATATGCTTTGTGGATTGAGTTATCCTAGAAGTATGGTTAGTGAACCTGTTCTTAATTATGGAATAATAAGATGAAGGTCAGCGAATTTGTTAGTGAAACTATCCTATATGGATATTTCTTGTCATACCATTTCTAGTGATATGTGGAACGTCACATAACTCCTCACAGTTGGAGAGTTATGTCCATGTGAAGTTGGAGGACCCTCATGAGTCATATAGAAGCCCCAAAAAGTCAAAGTGTTTGCAAATGAAATTGTTTAAATAATAAAGTTAATCGAGAAATCCCTAAAATAAGGAAAGTGGGATCCTACATGAAAGTATAAATAAGAGGCAAGACTCTCTCATTTTAATCACACTTCAATATCATTCAATATCTATTTTTGTGAAAGTTTATTTGGGCAGGTATTATTGATAGAGAAAAATTGCACCAGAAAAAGTGCGACAGGAAAAGTCCGGTAGGAAAAGTGTGGTAGAAAAACTATGGTAGAAAAAGTGTTGCAGGAAAACTGTGGTAGAAAAAGTGTGGCAGAAAAAGTGCGATAGAAAAATCGCGGCAAAAAAAGTGCGGCAGAAAATTTGAGATATAAAAATCTTTGTAGAAAAAGTGCGACAAAAAAATCACGACAAAAACATCACGGGAGAAAAATCACAACAGAAAAATCGCGGTAGAAAAAGTGTGTGAGAAAAATCGTGGTAGCAACATGGTTGGTGTCTATTTATGAGAGATATGGCACATCTTGTTTGAGGTATGTTTTCTGAGCTAGGGTTTATCTCTTGAGATGATATTGGATGTTCAATATTGCTACATATAATAGATTTGTTGAGGGATACAGTTGGTAGTTTTGTGTTGGTATTTGGCATATGGGTATTGGTCTTTTGGTTGTGATGTGTTGTTGAAGTTGTTGGTTTATCTTGAGGCTACATAACAGTGAGGTTGTGGCACATGGTTTGATGTAAGGGTTTATGGTATTTGGTTTATGGATAGAGTGATGAATGTTTTATGGTTATATTGGTGTATGTCTTTAGTATATGGTTGAGGGACATGTTGGGTACATGGTTGAGACAATTGGTTGATGAGTTGGCACATACATGAGGTGTATAGTTGATGATGTTGATAAATCTTGATGAGTCATAGTTGATGTGCATTTGATGCATGGTTGATGCATGGTACATGTTGGTTCAGGTTATTGGTACAAGTTGTTTGGTACAGGTTGTTACAGGTTATTGGTACAGTTTGACAATGGTAGTGGTTGATTCAGTGATAGTGACAGGTTGTCTACATTTTCCATTTATATTTCAGGGCGGTTGGATGGGGCAAGGATAAGTGGTTGTATCCACCTTCTGGTTGTAGCTAGAGAACATAGGGGGTTCTATCCTTCTTCTGGTTGTAGCCAGAGAATTGGGCAGTTGGAGCTTCCCTCAGGTAGTAGCCTGGAAAACTAGGAGGTTGGAGGCTCCTTCCAATTGTAGCTGGAAAATAAAGGAATTTGGTGCTTCCAATGAATTTAATTAATCAATACATATAAGAAAAATCATTATGTGTTTTTTTCCTTCTTTGGTTTTCCACGTAAAAAAACTGGTGTACTGTGTATGTGTGTGATTTATCATTTGTTCATTGTTTATTTACTCTATAACTATTGGATGATAATGCTAAATTTATATAACACTTGCATTTTTGGTGAAAAAGGATTAAATTTCCCTATCACTGATTCACCGCCCCCTCTCAGTAATCCAACAATTGCCATCAGAGCAGGTTCCCCCAGAAATCAATTTAACCCTTGAAAGGTAGATCATGGAGAGAAACAACATGTATAAAAATGGAATACCACAGTTTGATGGAAAAAAGTATGCATTTTGGAGCATAAGGATGAAAACATATATACATGCACAAGGATTTGAAATTTGGCAATCAATTTTAGATGGATACACAGCACCAACAATTCCCCTAAAAAATGAGAAAGCAATAAAAATCGGTCAGAATAACTCCAAAGCCACTAGTTCAGTTTTGAATGGTCTTGGAGAATTGGTATTCACCAAAGTTTCACATTTTAAATATGCTAAATATATTTGGGACAAACTTCAAAATATTTATGAAGGAGATTCAAAAGTCAAAGAAACAAAGCTTCAAACTTACAGAGGTCAATTTGAACAACTAAATATGAAGGAAGATGAGAATATTGCAGCTTACTTTTTACGAGTCGATGAAAAAGTAAATGCAATCATGGGATTGGGAGAAGAAATCAAACAATCTGTAATTGTTCAAAAGGTACTAATATCTCTTCCTATGAGATTTGACCCTAAGATATCAACACTAGAAGAAAGAGAATATCTGAACTCAATAAGCATGGATGAATTACATGGAATCTTCACAACATATGAAATGAGAACTGAACAAGAAAATCCAGATATGAAAGAAGCATCCAAAAACAATCCAAAAAGTCAAAGTAAAAGGGAAAGCAAAAAGAGAAAGAACATAGCGAAAACAGTGACGTCTCAGAAGATGATGAAGAAGTGGACAACTTTGTCAAAAGATTGAACAAGGGAACCAACGACAGGTATAGAGGTAAGCTTCCTTTGATTAGTTTTAATTGTCATGGTATTGGTAATTTTGATAACAAATGTTCTCGTAAGAAAAAGAGAAATGATGAAGGTTACTCAAATAGAAAACAAACACATAAAGGAAAACAAACCACAAAGAAATCTTTCAAGAAAAGCTTATGCACCAAAGAAGACATCTCATCATCAGATTAAGATGAAGCCAATGACAGTGAGACAGAAAGAGTTATATTCATGGCATTAGAAGACTCTGATAAAGAAGACTCATCAGAAGAATACAAAGAGTTTGAATAAGAATATGAAGAAGCCAAAGAAGAATATGAAGATGAAGAAGTTGACTACCAAGAAGAATTCATGTGTGCCATAGAAGTTATCAAAAGAAAATGGAAGAAAAACAAGAAACTACAAGAAGAACTAGACAAGAAAGAAGAAACTCAAGAACTAGAACAAATGATCACAAATTTGAAGGTTCAAATAGAAGACACTAGTACATATTGTAAACATTTTGACGTTCTATTTGCAGCGTTATGGAAAAAATTGGCAATACTGTCAAAAAGTAGAGGAAATTTTAATTTTTTTTTCCATATTACCTGATAGCATCACTATTGCCACGTTAACGTCTCTCTTACCACATTGTCATCTCTCTTTCCACGTTATCATCTCTCTTGCCATGTTTTCCACATAGTCGTCTCTCTTTCCACGTTTCTGACATAGTCGTCTCTCTTTCCACGTTTGTGAAGATAGTTGTCGCAGTTGCGACGTTGTGGAAACTAGGTTTCCCCCCTCCAATGATCACCTAGTATTTTGACCATGTCAAATTTGATTTGGTCAATTATCATCGGAATTGCGACATTATAAAATCTATAAATATGTTGCATTTTACAGATGTTGCGATAGGTTTTCTATAATAACGACACTTCGAAAAGGGTTTACGAGTCTTCTCGGCTAGAGTACAACTATTAAAATACATTGTACTAGGGATCTTCTCGTTTTGTTTTAATTTTCTGATCAGTTTAATTTTAATGGAAACAACTATTAAAATACATTGTACTAGGGCTAGAGTACATGATGGGCAACAATGACCTGTGAATGGGGCCAACGTTGAAATGTTTTCAAAATGTTTCTATATGACATCTGTTGGCGTTCGGAAGTCACTCCTGGATTGCTAGCAGGAGCAGAGCCCGAAGCCCATCAGATTTAATGTCACGGTTTGTTTTAAAGGGTGATCAAATGGAAGGAAACTCAGAACCATATCGTATCAACTCAGAAACTAGACCAAGCATGCATGAACGAGTGAGGTCTTGAGTAAACTCCAAACAATGAGTTGCAATAAAGGGCGAGCAGGTGGAAGAGTCACGCGAGAAGAGCGTTATGATCTATTACAGACATCCGGTATGCAACAGATTAAAGAAGAAACGAGTTCAAACGCAAAAAAACTTTTACATTCAAACACATAAAAACCAGAGGGCACGACACCGCCACAACAAATCCTTTGCTGCAACGTAGCACTACTGTGAATCCTCAAGCAATAGACGAAACAGAGATGAAAAAGAGGGAGTATTGTTTGTTATAAACCAAGAAGTCTCAAACACAGAGGCATAACAAGGAACCAGAGAATGTCTGAAAACAATACAGTCGGGAGCTTAGCTCTACCATCGATCCATACCAAAATGGCGAAAATGCCTACATATACTCAAAATTACAACAGCGGGGGAACCAAGAAAATGCATTGAAGGCTTTGCGTCTGCATGGCTTCTGACAGTCAACACTTGCAGCTTCTGAATGATCCTGCAACTTATGGCAGACGTGATGGGACTTCTGACTGTCCTGCAGTTGTTTACCAGACGCAATCTTCGTCAGGAAGGACTATCAGTCTGCTTGTACGCTTGGTCCTTTCCTGGCCTTCTATTTATGGAAGGAGACGACGTTCAACCACCTTTACGGAAATAATAACTGCTTCCTTGGGATTGGAAATGACCTGGCCAGCTTGGCACTCTTGGGACGTGGGAGGCTTCTTGCGCTGCCACCTGGATGAGCTGGAACGGCCTGGTGTAACTACATGGAGGCCAGCGCGAAGGAGTGTGCAACGGGATGGTGGCGTCGGACTATAAGGGTGTGAAGGGAGTGGCGAGGTGTGAAAAGGGCTACAGAGGATGACACATGGCGGAAGATACCAGGCGGAAGGGGGTGAAGGCGAGAGGTGATGGACTTGCTCTTTGGCGAGAGGCTGACGTGGAAAGGAGCGGGACACATGACAAGCGACAAGTGGATGATGAGAAGGAGGGTGGACCACGCGGACCAAAGAGGGGAGGCGGATGGGTGGCACACGGCAGCAGGAGAAAGGTGGTTCTGGAAGATGACAAGACGGGAGAAGGGCCCACGCAAGCTAAACACAGAGCAGCTGAGGGTGGTGGGATCGCGCGAGCACCGTTGATCCGGGCGCTAAGATCTTGGCCGTCGAAAGTTGCGCTCCCGATTCCAGACCCCCCCCCCTCCGCTTAAAGGTAGAAAGGCACGGGGGGTCCGGAATCGCCTCTCGCACCATTGATCCCGGCACTTTGATCTCGACCATTGAAGAGGTGCGCCCCGGATTCCGGACCCCCCCCCTCCGCTTAAAGGTAGAAAGGCAGGGGGGGTCCAGAATCTCATGTACGCCGTTGATCTGGGCGCGCGGATGCATGCCGTCCAGATCTGTGCACGGCTTACCACAGGCACATTTGCATCCCGAACTTAGGACAAGTGGTTTTTAACCCGTCTGATTTCATTCTAACCCCTTAGCAAGAAAAATCGCTAACATTTGGCTCCATGGGGGATAGAGTCGTCCCTGTGATGCTCTAAGAACTCTTTCTGCAGTTCCAGTCGCCTTGCTGTTGGGCTATGGAGTCCTGCTCAAAACTTCCTACTGCTGAAAATATATGCCGAAAAGTAAAAGCAACGAAACAAAGATACATGCTCAAAGAGCTTATTTATATACAATCCTAAACTAATGAAACACTTTACATGGGCTAGGTGAAAGAAAATTTCCACCATAGCCATTCAAGCAGCTTCCTGGATAGAAGCTCCTTCCTCCTGTCGATGATCACCAGCAGATGGTGTAACCGTGACAGCAGAACGGTTACACTCTTCGATTCCTCCTTACCGGCTGGAGTTGAGATGAAATAGGGCGGCTCCAAGGCATAGGGGAAATGCCACTCCATGTATTCGCTGACAGGGTCATCAAATGAGTGGCCAATTCCAGGAAATCGGCGACAGACGACCTCTTCTACTACACAGTCGTTCACACGCGACCGAATGTTTCTGATAACCACAGGCGGGTGAATAACTAAAGTAGGCTCACTGATCTCAGGTGGGGGCTGCTCACTAACTGGCTCTGCGCAGTCTGTAAACTGCATCGTCGACTGCTCCTCTGGTTCTTCTGGTGTCTCTTCTTTGCTCTCCCGAGGGTCGGATTCGTATTCATCGTAAACAGGACCCGTGGGGAAGTCATGCTCTCCGAACGACTGCTCGGTGACCTCTGTGCAGGCTGTAAATAACATT
>ML777097.1:385565-401517 GCA_009831015.1 Picea engelmannii
TACCAAAATGGCGAAAATGCCTACATATACTCAAAATTACAACAGCGGGGGAACCAAGAAAATGCATTGAAGGCTTTGCGTCTGCATGGCTTCTGACAGTCAACACTTGCAGCTTCTGAATGATCCTGCAACTTATGGCAGACATGATGGGACTTCTGACTGTCCTACAGTGGTTTACCATACGCAATCTTCGTCAGGAAGGACTATCAGTCTGCTTGTACGCTTGGTCCTTTCCTGGCCTTCTATTTATGGAAGGAGACGACGTTCAACCACCTTTACGGAAATAATAACTGCTTCCTTGGGATTGGAAATGACCTGGCCAGCTTGGCACTCTTGGGACATGGGAGGCTTCTTGCGGTGCCACCTAGATGAGCTGGAACGGCCTGGTGTAACTACATGGAGGCCAGCGCGAAGGAGTGTGCAACGGGATGGTGGCGTCGGACTATAAGGGTGTGAAGGGAGCGGCGAGGTGTGAAAAGGGCTATAGAGGATGACACATGGCGGAAGACACCAGGCGGAAGGGGGTGAAGGCGAGAGGCGATGGACTTGCTCTTTGGCGAGAGGCTGACGTGGAAAGGAGCGGGACACATGACAAGCGACAAGTGGATGATGAGAAGGAGGGTGGACCACGCGGACCAAAGAGGGGAGGCGGATGGGTGGCACATGGCAGCAGGAGAAAGGTGGTTCTGGAAGATGACAAGACGGGAGAAGGGCCCACGCAAGCTAAACACAGAGTAGCTGAGGGTGGTGGGATCGCGCGAGCACCGTTGATCCGGGCGCTAAGATCTTGGCCGTCGAAAGTTGCGCTCCCGATTCCGGACCCCCCCCTCTCCGCTTAAAGGTAGAAAGGCACGGGGGGTCCGGAATCGCCTCTCGCACCATTGATCCCGGCACTTTGATCTCGACCATTGAAGAGGTGTGCCCCGGATTCTGGACCCCCCCCCTCCGCTTAAAGGTAGAAAGGCAGGGGGGGTCCGGAATCTCATGTACGCCGTTGATCTGGGCGCGCGGATGCATGCCGTCCAGATCTGTGCACGACTTACCACAGGCACATTTGCATCCCGAACTTAGGACAAGTGGTTTTTAACCCGTCTGATTGCATTCTAACCCCTTAGCAAGAAAAATCGCTAACAACATCATACATCCTTGATTCTTGAAACCCTCCCATACCATCAAGGCATGTGTCTAGTCTAACCATGTCAATATTCGATGCATACAGGCAGATATTGAAGAAATTTCAATGTTGTCCCCATTCACTGCTCACTATGTGGGGTCGGTGCATGACATTTTTGATGGTTGAATTGGAAGTTCCATGACATTTCAAGAGAGTTCCAACAAATATCCTACATATGGAAACAATGACATGTGACAATGAGATGCCCATTATGAACATTGTTGCAAACATGGACGATCTCAAAGATTATGTGGTCGGGACATCATACATCCTTGAGTCTTGAAACCCTCCCATACCATCAAGGCATGTGTCTAGTCTAACCATGCCAAATTTTGATGTTAATATAGGAACATATTGAAGAAATTTCAACGTTGGCCCCATTCACTACTGCTCACTATGCGGGGTCGGTGCATGACATGTGTGGTGGTTGAATTGGAAGTTATGTGACATTTTGAGAGAGTTCCAACAAAGATTATATGAATGGAAACAATGACATTTGAAAAATATGAGACGCCCCATTATGAACATTGTTGCAAACATGGACGATCCCAAATATTATGTGGTCAGGACATAAAACATCCTTGAGTCTTGAAACCCTTCCATATCGTCAAGGCATATGTCTAGTCTAACCATGTCAAATTTTGATGCATATAGGCACATATTGAAGAAATTTCAATGTTGGCCCCATTCACTACTCACTATGCAGGGTCGGTGGATGACATTTTTGGTGGTTTAATTGGAAGTTCCATAACATTTCAAAAGAGTTCCAACAAAGATTATATGGATGGAAACAATGACATTTGACAAATATGAGATGCCCCATTATGAACGTTGTTGCAAACATGGATGATATCAAAGATTATGTGGCTGGGACATCAGACATATTCCTTGATCCATGAAACCCTCCCATACTATCAAGGCATGTGTCTAGTCTAACCATGTCGAATTTCGACGCATACATGCACAGTTTGAAGAAATTTCTAGGTTGGCCCCATTCACTGCTCACTATGTAGGGTCGATGGAATAAATTTCACTCTTCGCATTCACCTTCAAGGAAGGCCCCATTCACTATTCCCATTATAATACATCCATTATATTCAAAGTTGATGCAAACATGGATGATCTCAAATATTATGTGGGGACATCAAACATCCTTAAGTATCGAAACCCTCCCATACCATCAAGGAAACTATTTAGTTTAACCATGTCAAATTTCGATGCATACGAGCATAGATTGAAAACATTTCAATGTTGGTCCCATTCATTTATGACTATGTGGGGTGGGTGGAAGAAATTTTTGATGGGTGTATTTTAAGTTCCATGAAAATTTTCAAGATAGTTCCGACAATGATTCTATAGAAGGGAATGACGAATGATGACAATGAGAGGTGCAGCATGATGAACGTTGATGAAAATGTGGACAGTCTCAAATATTATGTGGGTACATCATACATCCTTGAGTATTGAAACCCTCCAATACCTTCAAGCCATGTGTCTAGTCTAACCATGTCGAATTTCGATGTATACATGCACCATTTGAAGAAATTTCAACGTTGTCCCCATTCACTGCTCACTATGCAGGGTGGGTGTAAGATGACATTTATGGTGGGTAAATGAAAGTAGTAATAAAAATGATGAGTTGATGACATCGTCCTCTGAATAATTTGTGAGTGAATATGATGATATGATGACATAGTTCTCACCAACATATTTCCACTTAGTCGCAATGACACATCTTTGATATCCTCCAACATTAAATAAATCCCCACATCAACAGGGAGTTTAAACATTTTCAATAAGTGTGATTCATTCATGAATTCTCCTACCTCATGGAAATTATCTTGTGATCATTATCACCATTATCCACATAACCCCCACACTATATTCCACTTAGTTACTCAATAATCCAAATTTAGAAATGGCCAAAACTAATGCAACAATGATGGAATAGAAAACCTTAGAAGAGAGATAGATGGTTGTAGATAAGAATATATGCAAGGAAAATTAGAAAACCTTTAACCCCATTCCCATGAAATAGTTTCTTGTTAATTATTTTAGAGCTAAGGCAATACTCCACTAGGTTTCCCATAAAGCAATCAATGGATTGGACTATTTCTTCTTACATGAGGGCACTGAAAAGGAAGGAGATGCTTGAGGGATTGTTGAGTAGAGACATGAAACATTTTCCCTTGTGTTTTGTATGGCATGGAAGAGATATTTTCCCTTATACTCAAATATCACTCATAGACCCACTCTATATATCATCTCATCTTGTCCTCATTTCTTTTTAATTTTCTAATCGATCAATTTTTAAAGGAAGCAACTACTAAAAGACATTGTACTAGGGATAGAGTACATGATGGACAATGGTGACCTGTGAATGGGGCCAATGTTGAAATTGTTTCAAAATGTTTTTGTATGACATCATACATCCTTGAGTCTTGAAACCCTCCCATACTGTCAAGGCATCTATCTAGTCTAACCATGTCAAAGTTCGATGCATACAGGCACATATTGAAGAAATTTCAACGTTGGCCCCATTCACTACTCACTATGTGGGGAACGTGCATGACATTTTTTGGTGGTTGAGTTGGAAGTTCCATGACATTTCAAGAGATTTCCAACAAATATTTTACATATGGAAACAATGACATTTGACAATGAGACGCCCATTATGAACATTGTTGCAAAAACGGACGATCTCAAATTTTATGTGGTCGGGACATCAGACAACCTTGAGTCTTGAAACCCTCCCATACCATCAAGGTATGTGTCTAGTATAACAATGTCTAATTTCAATGCATACATCCACAGCTTGAAGAAATTCCAACGTTGGCCCCATTCACTCCTCATTATGTGTAGTCACTACAAGATGACATTGGTGGGTGAATTGAAGCTTCTGTGACATCAAATCGACTTGGTAATTCAATAATAAAAACCTCCTTAAGTATTATGCAATGACATCAAACATCCTTAAGTATCGAAACCCTCCCATACCTTAACCCCGTGCCTTTAGAAAAATTAGAAAACCTTTAACCAAGTATCTAGTCAGTGATATTTTGAATAAATTAGAGTGGCCTTATGATGATCCAACTCAATACAAAAGTGTACCTAATTACAACTTGAAATAACGTTTCCACCAAACTACTCATCCACAAGAGAAAATTGTTGTTGAATTTCTCATCTAATGGAGGAGGGAAGAAGATATATCCTTGAGATATTGTTCACCCACTAGAAGAGTAGTACCATGACATATCAAAGATGATCCCCATTATGCCCATTATGAAGGTTGTTGCAAACATGGACGATATCAAAGACTGTGTGTTCAGGACATCATACATCCTTGAGTCTTGAAACCCTCCCATACCGTCAAGGCATGTGTCTAGTATAACCATGTCAAATTTCGATGCATACAGGAACGTATTGAAGAAATTTAAACGTTGGCCCCATTCATTAGTGCTTACTATGCAGGGTCAGTGAATGACATTTGTGGTGGTTGAATTGGAAGTTCTATGACATTTCAAGAGAGTTCCAATAAAGATTCTACAGATGGAAACAACGACATTTGACAAATATGAGATTCCCCATTATGAACGTTGTTGCAAACATGGACGATCTCAAAGATTATGTGGTCGGGACATCCAACATCCTTGATTCTTGAAACCCTCCCATATCGTCAAGGCATTTGTCTAGTCTAACCATGACAAATTTCAATGCATACAAGCACATATTGAAGAAATTTCAACGTTGGCCCCATTCACTAGTGCTCACATGGACTATCATGTAATAAATATGACATCTATAAATAAGTATGGGGAAGGTTGATTTCTATACAACAATAATATGGGGAGTGTGTCTTGACTTCTATGCTTGATTGTTTGGGGAGGGTTGTGTTTCTCTTTATGTTTATATATTTGAACAGAGGATTAAAGCATTTAGAGTATTCAGGACACTCTCAGGATTACTTTTGAAATACAAATAAAGGGGGATAGATGCCTAGCCACATGTATTCTTATTCATATATTCATGTTTCATTGGCATACACAATTGATATAGAAATATAGAGATAGTATATTTTGTTTTATTTTCCATTGATTTGACCCTAGTAAGTGGGGAGCTATCCCCTATCACAACTACCATTTCAATAATTTGATATCTTCATACAAAAACCATGTAGAGATTTTACATATATGTGTGTGAAAGTTGAGGATGTTTCTAGTCAATCAACCATCCATCACCATTATAACCATAAACACCATAGAAGTCAAAAGTATGTTTCTTAATATAGAAACCCACCAAAAATCATAGAGAAAATTCACTAATCTAGGTTGTATCTTGCATAATCAATTTTGGGATATAAGTAGTAATAGTGAAATGGTGGAGAACTATGTGAATGTTAATTGGTGTAGTTAATTAACAAAACCAACAAAGTAGTATGGTAATAAGGCACTATGGATCAAATCAAATAGCATGGTTTTTTGATAATTGAAATCATTGGATTGATGGTAGAGAGGGTGATGAAAAATTGAGGTTTATGAAACTAGTCCACTAATTGGAGGAAAAATATATGCTTCAAGTCAACAACTACAGTATAATTGTATGCTAATCAGAAAAACCTAACAACATGCAATTTTTTTTATAATTGTGTGTGATTATATACCCTTGAATGAAGATGATATTTTAAAGCCTTAAACCTTGATTAATTACACAAAGGAGGTTTAAATGTAATAAAATTAATGGTGTTTTTCATATAACTATGGGTGACATAACATAAGCCCTATTCTAACAAAGTAACAACAATTGGAACCTACAAATAAGAATGGGTAATTTATACCATTAAAATTTCCCCCCAATACTACTTAGACTAAGGACTAAACATAATATGAAATCATTAATTTAACCAGAAACCCAAATTGAAGGCATTGGTTGTTCTCTACATTACTAGAATCAATTATTTTAGATGAAAAAGATTAAATCACTAACCCATTATTTTCTAAGTGTGAGCCATAATAAGACAATGGTTGGAAGACTTGACACCCCCAAATCTCTTCAAAATGATTCTATTTTAGGTGTTTATATTGATGAGAGTATAAACTATGAATAAATCACTCACCTAGTTAAATTGTGACCATTAAACCCCTAAATCAAAGATATCAAGGTGAAATTTGAGCTCTATATTTATGAAGCATTTTATAACTCTACATGAACTCGACACTCTATTGCAAAGAGTCACATAAATCTAGGTGAATTTGGCATTACATTGCAATAAATCCAAGAATTTGTGGCAAATTTCAAGTTCAATGTGAAATATTAATGACAAAACAACAATTGACAACATTATATTTTATGTTTCACTATGATAATGACTTATCTAATATACATATTTTTCAGCTAAACCATTTAAAACATTATAAAGATAAATATTCATCCCTTCAACATTTGAGTATGCATTATTTCTCCCATGAGAAAAATTTCGCCCCTAATTTTTTTACTGATAAAGAGGAAGATTTTGTCGCCTTAACATTTATTTTGTTTGTAGAGTAGAGTTGTACATTTTTAAACGTATCAAGTATAAATGTGTATACATCTAGTGAATTTCTACTTGTGTGAGAAAACCATACAGATAATGATCTAATGTGTAGCTGGTAGAAAGGTCATGAAAATGATTAGCTATGTTGTAGAGTTCCATCATATGAAGATGAGTTGGAAGGGAGAATTTGATCAGTCTTCTCTTGATTTTATGTTTATAACTCTTCGGGTTCTATTGTAGATAACTAAGGCATAGGAATGTTGAGAAATGTAAGAAAATAAACTAGTTGGAATGCATATGTACTAGTGGGCATATTGAGAGTTAATATCTAGTAGAGTGCATATAGATATGCTTGAGCATATATGGTATTGCATCTTGATTAAAATTGGTTTGTTGTTACATATGCAATGAGCATGGTGTGATGATTAAATGTGGTTGATGTGATTGTGTAACTAGGAATGGTTGAGGACGTGGTTGAAGATGTTGATGATGCAACTACCTATGATAGTCAACCTCATCGGATAGTATAAGGACAAGAGGAGTCAACCTCATCGGATAGTATAAGGACAAGAGGAGTCAACCTCATCGGATAGTATAAGGAAAAGAGGATGCTTGTCAATAGTTTTGATAAGGGATCATGTGATTTTAAATAAGTCATTAGTGGATTAGGTAACATCAAATATTTTGATGGAAACCTTATAGGTATAAAATTGGTCATGCCAATGTTACATGAGCACTGAAAAGAAATTGGATAACGATTCCTTCAACCATGCTTTGGTATCATAAGTTGATATGTTTATGATGTTTGAATGCATTTATATGAATGATACCCAGATGGGGTATGGTAAAGGTAAGAAATATTGGACATATAAAGAATGTTCAAAGTCTATTAATGTGTTGATCATATGAATAATGTCATGTCATTTTGTGTTGGTTATGAGGTAATCACCAAGTAAAGTTAGGACTTTATATGATCATGTTGTGAAAGTGAATGGCATATAATATAGGCACGTGTGAGGCTATAGTGCTTTTGGATTTAAGAAGGATATAGTTATACACAAGTAGACAATGGTATCCCCACTTGTATTGGTGTCCTAGACTATAAACGTTTTGCCAACATTGAAGAGCATTGAAAAACATACTCCTAGTGTTGAGTTTTGGATACAAATGAAGGTGTCTAGATGGTCGAAAAAACATTGGGGAGGTGGCTAGATGATGTGTTTAGGCATCAGCTAGTCAAACCAAATCATAATGGTGGATTTCTTTACATGATAATGTTATATTCTATGTAATGTAAGGATGCATCACATGAAAAACAAATTAATTAATTAATAGTGATAATAATAAAAAAAAAATAATGACAACAATGTCAATAAAGTTAGTGAGAGGAAGGTTGGTGAAAGGGAGGTACCTCGCAAAAGTCATCAAAAACTAGTCTCGATTCCCCATACATCATTTGTTCATTACTTAGTGCTAGTTCAAATAGAAAAACTCAATCCGACAGAGGTAGAGGATAAAACTACCCAAGAAGCACCACCCACACCATTGGTCGTTGTTTTGATTTACTGCATTTAGCCCAAAGAAGCACTGTGTATGATGGAGTACTTGATTAGCCCTTCTTGATTTTGAGTTAAAGCATAGCGACCAGACTTGGTAGTTGTTGAGTTGAGTCGTTATCCATGGATTGAGGGTTTATACATCCCATTATTGGTTGTCCAAGTGGTGGTGGATTTATTTACAAAGGTTTTTCATATCCATCAGGGTTAGCTACAACACTAGCGATTGGTGTCGAGTCATAGCCCCATCTGATAGAGGCAAAGTAGTGGAGAGATTCAAGGGAAGTAAATTGAATCCATGTACTGGCAATAAGACCAATAATTTGTAACAATGGTAGATTAGATTGTGGACTCGTAGTATTAATGAAATAAAACCATTAACTTTGCATACAGACTAGTATTGAAAACCCTCAAAGGTGACATTGGAAAAATTAATTGGGTCATTTGGTTACTTATCCAGAAGGACTAGTACATTTGGGTGAAATATTTACTCCATTAACATCATCATCATTGTTGTCATCATCGCCATTTTCATCATCATCATCGTCATTGTAATCATATCTTCATAAACCTATGACCTCTAGGGAGTAAACTCATGTTCTTAATCATTACGCCCTCAATATAATATATATTAATTATATTATTATATAAAATATATAATATATAAACCAAAAAAAAAATCCAAAGAAAACATATATTATAAACCAAAAAAAACATATATTAATTATATATATTATAAACAAAAAAACAAAATTAGCAAACAAAACCTGACCACTATAGAAAACCTTCATTGCCCAAATTTGAAATCCCCGACTAAACAAAACCCCACCCACGATCAGTACTATGCCCAAATTTCATAACCCACAGTAAAAAAAACTCAACCGACCCCGATCGACAGCAAGCTAAGACAGAGGATATCACCCCACATGAGAAGGAAGGATCCCACAGGAGATGGAAGGAGCACACATGAGTGTGCAGAGTGACATAGGAGATCACCCCACCAATAGAGGAGCCATTCTACAAAGATCGATAATTATTTCCACAACGTTCCTACTCTGTAAACAAATTTCATTTTCTTCTATAGATTGCTTTTGCCTAAACATGATTTGTTGTTGGGTCTCATTCCCCTTCTCAATGCTCCCCTTTATCGAATCCCTGCCACAAACATTGAAATACAAGCATATCCTCTCGCACAAATTCCATCAACGCACCTCCCAGCATTTTCTTCCTTAAATAAATTCTACCATTGATTCTTCCAAAGGTATTTTAGTCTATTACCTAGAACTGGAATTTCATAGAAAGTTTTGTCAGTCCTCTTCCTCATAAATGAAATTAGTCATTTTGTTTCTTACCAACAACACAATCAAATATAGATTACTCTTCCATCAGGGTTAGAGTTACGCATATGTGATACTTTGGGCTTGTGAAGTTACTCATATGTGTAACTTTGGTGAAGAAACAACATAATATTTCATGGGATGGATTCTTAACAAAAAGTGATGAGTATTTTTCATCTTTGCAAGTTGAATCTATTAGAAATGAAGAGGTAGACCACATGGAGGAGTCAATAAAGAAGTAGAAATTGATGGATAGAGAAATCACTAACCATAAAAATGACCATAGAGAAAGCACTAACCACATATAGCATAAAATAAATCCCTCCTTCTAGTATTGCAATGGGCATGGAAAAAACCCAAGAAATAACTAATATAGGAAGTGATGATACTAATGTACAATACCTCCTATACTAGTTTGAGGAAGCAAAGGAAGAGGTCCTTGGATGGATAACTAGTGCAAAGTCAAGGAGGGAAGTATAAAGTAGAGGTACACAAATTTCTTTAATGTGGCATGAAAAAAATATTTCTGACCAACAATTTAAGTCTCAATTTCTCAAAATGCAACACATGGATACCATACAACAATTAGAAAATAATAACTTAACCCTAATAACAAAGATGGAGGGAGTAAGTGCCAGTTTGAAAAAAATGTCGTTTTAGAGAGATCTATCACTAGAGTAGATAAAGTTATGGAGGAGATGCTATCTTATAGACACCCAACAAGGAGTTACACCATGTATCTGAGAGAGCATTGGAACATGTTTAAGTTGAGTAAGATTGACAAGTACCTACCCTTCCAATTGGACAATTAGAGATATGTTATTGAGATTTATTATCAGTGTAATGAGAAGGAAAGGAATTTGATGTTTGAATTTTATCTACACAAATATTTTATGTTTCATCATTTCATATGGTATCCTAACTCCTATGTGGGACATGTTCAAATACGTTCCTTCTTTTCATGGGTATATAATGAAGAAAGTAGGTCCATAAATGCCTAAAGATACAAGGAAAAATAGATTAGTATTTGTCTATGGATCAAAGATAAATCCATTAATCCTGGAGAAGTATATGGATTAATGTACTAGTCCTCCATTAACCCTCCAAAAGAACAAATAAGTCCTCTAAAAAAGGAGCATAAGATAGCCTCAAATAAGACATTGATGTAAGTTGATTCACTGACTGAAATTTTCATTAAGATTTCTCAAATCAAATTATTTTCATCTTGACCCAAGCTAAAATGAGGTTCCTTCTCCTACTAATGCTCACATCATCGAATGTTTGGAACAATTCTCTCAAATTAGTATGGGTGTAATAAGAAAACATTATGTAAAATATACATTTTTTTTCTTTAAATAGTGATAGTTCCAAGTAGAAGGGTGGAACTAAGGTGTCTTCTTAACATGGGAAAGAAAATGTGCTTACCCTAAAGTAAATCCTCCATTGAAATCTGTTGTTTTCATTCTCTAAGAAAATTGTGTTACCTAGTGGATTTGGTGTCCATAATGTCAATTTGAAGATATCAATTTCTTCAAGCAAATCCATCTCCCAAGTTCATTTCCACAAATATATTAGTCATAGAGGTCTTGTCTAGGAAGCATTTTTTCTTGTCAATATCCAACATCGATCAAACTAGGAGGTCATCCATCAAACTATGTGACACATGCCTCCAAATGCACAAACAAGTTTCCACTCCAATATTTGTAACATGGCATGGCATTAGAGGTCCATGTGCATGAAGAATATCCCCAAACTTCGTATGCCATTCTAACCAATGCCTTGAGAGTTGTAAGATTTCATCGAGAGTTGTGAAGATACCTTGGGAGTTGTGAATATACGAATCAATAACAACTCTCTTATTTATTACTTAACAATGTACTTTACTCTCAATTTCTCACTCCCTTTTGACATGTATAGGCCACCTTTACCTTTCTATCGTTTCTTCTCCTTGGGTTCATATTTCCGATGAGGGTACTGTTTTTGTTTGTAACAACCCTAGTATAATATATGTTTAGGGATTATTAAGTAAAAATTTATTAGGTAATTAATTTTTCTAACAGATTATTAATCAAAACAAAGATTGGTATAATGATACTAATTAAATATTTATTAATTAATTAATTGTTATAATTTGATTAATTAATTGATTAATTAATTACTTGTTACATTCATTGACATGGGTATGAAATTAAGAGGGTTAATAAATTATATTGTTTAATTAAATGATCTACGTATACTAGGGGATAAGAAGCATTAATAAATAAGGATAAGGAGAATTAATAATAGGATAAAGCATTAATAATCAGATAAGTTAATAAATGTGTAGGTAAGGAAATAAATGAGGAGAAAGGGCGGTGAAGGAGGGATATGAGAGGAAGAGGGTTTACGGAAGAGGGGATTATTCTACTTGGATTTTTGGGGAGGGTTCTCTTGGATTCGGGGGGATTTGTTGGAGAGAGTTTGAGTTGGGGAGTCGGGGAAAGGATCAGTACAGGGGGCAGCGGTTTGCTAGAGGTTTTGGGCACGGGGGCCAGGATATCCATATGGTATCCTAGATCTAGGAAGTTGTCCTAGTTGGCAGGGTGGAAACACGGTTTTGGGCAGTGTTTGACACAGTTTCAGCAACGAACAACCAGATCGATGGGGTAATTAGCATCAGGGAGAGGTAATTTAATTATTATGTTAAGTAATTCTTACGTTGTGGATAAAATTTTAATTTTCGTTGAATATCATATGCTCATATGTTGGTGATTGAATTATTTTTGTATAAGAAATAATTATATGCTAAATCAAATTAAATTTTGTATTTTTACGACTACTACATATGGTATGAGAGCCCTGGTTCAAAATATGGAACCAAAGGGCCACCTACCCACCCATCCTCTTAACTCTGGAGGAAAGCTAAGCTATGTGTCTTGTAGGAGAGATAAGCTATGTGTCTAGCAAACAACCCTGAAACTCAAATTAATTATTTGTTTTGATTTCAAAACCAAATTTATTTATGGAGACATCTTTAAGGAAAAGAGGAATAAGAATCATCTCACCTTAATTTATATGATATATTTGTCAAAACAAAAATAATATTTTATGAACATTTAGAAGTGAGAAATGATCTTCTTGACTTGGATGGGTAGTCGTTTCTTCATGTGAACAGTTGGAAAACTCACAATGGAATCATCATCTACCTCCCAACTGCATAAACCATTAAATTAATGTTTTAAAATAATAAAAAGTCTAGAAATAGTTTGAATCTAGTTTGAATCTGCTAAAAAAAAAGGGTATTTTGTATTTATTTGATTAACATTATAAACATACTTGACACATCTCTTCCACTCCAATTTGTAAGAGCACTTGGCTTTCTCTAGATGCAGTAAAGGAGAATTCTAAGAAAAAAAAAAGATTGTTTTTTTCATTTTAATTTTAATTTTTCTTGGTAACTTTCGGTGGCACATAGTCATGGGCCTATGGACATCCCTCTACCAGGTTCAAACGACATCCAACAACCTCCTTGAGACACCAGATGGCATGGAAAAAAAAAAAAAACAATTAAAATTTTCTTCCTAGAAGAGTCAAGACAACATAATTGGTACATAGTGCTCTTATTTAAAAAAAAAAAAAATTGTGAGTGGAATTTATGATAGCTTCATTGCAATAATAGTATATTAAAAAAAACATGACCAAACAATGTAATTGAAGAACAACCACCTGCCAACATAGGCATATCACATACCAAGTTGCGAGTTAGCCCACATGAGGTGCTAAGAAGGAACGACAACTTCCTGGACATGGGCAAGGGCAGCCGTATCAGTTTTATCGATAATCCTCTCATTTCTCTTTTACTGAATTGCGGTTAGCTTCAATCGCCAAACAATTATTTCTATAAAATATGTATTCATATGTTAACTTGCGCAATAACCTTTGATGGAATCTGCGGGTTGTATATTGGACATCGATTTCAAGCACCCCCCTTGGAGGATTCTGAAAGTGAATTTGTAAGAGATGGTGAGAGGTGAGAGGCAAGGAGGAAGCCCATAGGGAACCAAGTTTGTGAAAAATGCTACCTCCAGGCTACGAAGCCATGCACTCTACCCAATCCACCAAGCTTTGGTTTCTTTTTCCCAGCCCTCGGGTTCGACCAATGAGAGGGAGGAGAGATGGCAGGCCTATTTGAATCTAGATTTTAGAGGTACCTAGGCAATGAAAATGAAGGTAAATGGGTCATTTAGAGAGAGAGGGTTCTTAGCATGTATGCAATAAACCGATAATGAATGTAATAGTGAGGGATAAATGACTGGGTAAAAGGGTGTGTATCCTACCCTAGAGATGATTCCTTCGAATGAGGTCACAACTTCTATTATCCACGCATCAACGCATAAACGCATCTACCCTTCTAATACGGTATTTCTGGTATCCATTCTGGATAAGGAGGATTTTAATACATGCTCCGCACATACAGGAAAAAAAAAAAAGACAAAAAAAACCTAAAACAAAGAACAATTTTTTTTTTTAATGGAAGCCAGTACACTAGACCAGCGCCAATGCCAAGCTTCCAAATCCTCCAAACTATTGAACACTTGCATCAAACATAACGTAGGAAGGTTAACAACTACATGCAAAATAAAATCCAAAGCTCGAGTTTGCATGTCAAAGCACAATCCAAGAACATCCCACACAATATACAAGACAACGCCCAAGGGTCACCGCCATACACCAATGCCAAGAGCAGAGGGAGAGAGCAGAACAGAGAGGCGGCAATGAGGGAGCGTTAGAGTTGAGGAGTTTAGGGTTTGTTAGGAGGCGTGTAGGGTTTTAGGGTTATGGGATGAGCATCGGGGAGGAGGGGCCACGTGGAACTCATGCGAGGACCCACTGCCCGACTGTGTATATATATATATATATATATATATATATATATATTATATTATATTTTATTTTATTCTTTTACTTAATTGATTTTATTTTAAATTACTTTAATTGCATTTAAATAATTAATTTTAATTTTAAATCTTAATTTTAATAATTAAATTTAATTTCTAATCTTGTTGAATGTCAAAGCAATTTTTTTTTGCATAGAAATTAAGTACATTACTTTCTAAACTTAATTTTATCCAAAGTAATTAATAATAATAATTAATAATAGTAATTAAGTAATTAATGTGTTATTAGCATTAACATATTTAATAATATTTAAACATAACATTACGATACTAATAAAAATTATTTTGGAGAGATTAAAATTTGGGGGAGTCTATGGGTTTTGAACCCGCGACCACCCACCAAGCGAAGCGCCTTAAGAAGAGCACCAACACCAACACACCCTCATAGGTCTTTACAAATAAATTCTTATACTTATTTAGATTAATGGTAACACTGTAGGGATTAGAGTGGTATCATTATTAGGAAGATACAATATGAATATTAAGACTAACTGGCTTATTACCTGACCTATTGATCCGGAGCCAGCTAACCGAGTTGAATCATAACTAGTGAATGCACAGGAAATCAAGGCAAAGGATTATTTAGTGCTGCTAATCTTAGTATCCCAAAGTATAAACTCTGATTGTCCAAGCGTCAGGCTCATGAGACCGTACACACAACTCATTGAGCCAAGCGCCAAGTCCCTCCACTCCATTCCACCAGTCAAAGTCAACGCTAAATCTCAATGCAGCAATCGACAACACCAACACTACGCACCAAGAAAAAGATCATGAGTCAAGCATCGGAGGATATTTATTTGTAAGAAAAAAGTTAAAAGGACTTAGATGATCCGAAATTGGATTCAGAAGCCTGTCAGGGCATGAAAAATGCTCAAAAATGAAAGTGCTCGAAATCCGCCAAAACCAACACCATTGCGTCCGGCTCGTATTCCCGATTCCGGCGGTATATTTACTTTGTCAAACGGACTCCGTATGAGAAAGTTATCGCGTTCTGATCGGAAGCCCAAACAGGTAAAAAGTCAAAGGTCAACTGGTCAAAAAGTCAACACTGATGTCATCATGCTGACTGTGCAGGAGATGACGTGGCACTCTCTGGCTGATGGTGATTGGACAAGTTTTGCTGATTGGGCAGACATGTGGCAGGCAATTGGACCAGTCAATGGTTGACAAGTGGCATTTGTCCATCGAATGGGAAAGTGCCACGTGGCCCAGTCATGGGCAGCCACGTGGCACCCAGTGAAAGTCAAAGTGGTAGGCTTAAAGTTTTTTTGGGGTCCATGGGTTTTGAACCCATGACCAACCACTAAGCCTAAGCGCCTTCACTTTAGTCCTGTAACCAATGCACCACATTATTTTATGTTATTAAAACCCACAATATTAATTATATTGTATGGTATTGCGCATAAAGGAGGAGAGGG